>JAHZMY010003043.1:0-12830 GCA_027743915.1 Seira sanloemensis | reverse complement strand
GTGGGATCAACTTTTAGCTTATGATAATGCAAAGAGTGGACAGACTGTTTATCTTCCCTTATGGCTCTCTACCGATCAACCCTTTTACTCCATTGAAAAAATACGACTTATTAAGTTAATGCTTTTGCAAAGAGCATCTTTTAATAATATATTAAATAAATGGCATTGTATCGTACCTCGAAAATAGTCAGTTTTTTACTTTTGGAAGTGAGAATATGTATAGGTATGTATACATTCTCAAGAGAAAATATTGCGACGGAGTTCATTCATCCTGATCGTGCTCCCTTCCCACTCTTAGCTCAATTATTATGAATGATCTTTTTACACATTTGTTAGGATTATGGAGAAATAAGCAGAGACATGATAATACCTATTCATATCGAGACTGAGATGCACTTTTAACAATTTCAATAATTTATTAAAAGCAACCTGATTCAATTTTTTATCAATGACTGAGAACACAGGTCCCAACAAATGGCTGCAATTTGCAATAGATACGAAGATGGCACTCATAATATTTTAATAATACGAACTACATATTTTGCTGTGCACATTGCCCCGCATTGAGAAATGTAACCTAATGCAAATACCAAAGAAATGCAAAACTTGTCGAAAAATGCAAACAGAACTCCAGTTGCGTAATTGATTAGTACTGTTGGAGTAAGTCAAATTATTGCTGACTCAAATTTACATTTTTTTATAAGTACTGACTACTTTCTACATCTAAATTTTTTTAATTTCCATTTGATTGACAACCGTGAACCCACATTTCTGTTCATTCAAATAATCAATGAGCCATTTCTCATTCCGTCTTCAAGCCATTCAATGTCATATGACAATTTATATGAAGGATGGAAAAACTAGTGAAGAGTCAATAAAAATTATATTCTTTTAATCTCAGTCAAAAAATATAGGTAATTATGCCAGATTGTCGTATAGGCATGTAGAAGGCAATAGCCTCGTCGTCTTAAATACTTACCTTGACTTTTTGATCCAATAAAATACAATGTTCTTATATACCAAATCTATGTACATATAAAAAGCACAAACTGGAGAAAATGTGAGAAACGACACTAGTAACCTCACTTCAACTTCTTTCTACGTGTTAACCTAACACGAATTTGTCAGAATGCGTACATGTCATGCCAAATAAATCTAGCTATGTAGCAGCTAGTCCAATTTTTATGTCACCCCTACTCCCTCAATCCGCTTTACTCACCTTTTTGTCGACTGTGTGGCCAATTCCAGCTCCGGAAGAGGCGAACAAATCTGACGGCTAAGAAATACTCTTGTGTCGTCTCACTGTATACCAGCCAAAGGCAAATCAATCACTGAAGGAAGTAATTTTACTTGGTCGAAATGTTTCATGCATGCCCGTCCACCGAGTAACGCAAAATACATTTTTAGGACATTGTGGCAAGCCAGCGTCAACTTGCTTGTAATTGAGATTTCGATTTAAAACAGCAGGGATTGTGCATGCAATGTGATGCCATCATATTTTATTTCATTCCTTCTGCTCTAACCTCAGCCTACATTCAGTCACAGCGATAGCGTCTTCAGGCTTCCTTCAGCATTATTGAATCGAGTTGGGAAAAAGTAAAAGCATATGAATGAAAAAAGGTTGGTAAAAGGGAGCATAGGACAAAAAAAACTTCGTCTTCTTCTTCTTCACATCTTCAAATCATTTTACAAAAAAAATCTCCCCTTCCTCCTTCTGCCATCTCCTCTCCGTTCTGTTTCCCTCAATAAGCATATCCATTAAACGTAAAACCAGAGAGACTTCCTATGAAATCATACTAATATCTTGAGAAGACACAGGGCTGATATTACAGAGGGGATGTGTCAGGCGAAGTAAAATAAAATTGTCCAGGAAAAGGAGAAGTCGTCAGAAGAGATGTTGTGAGTATAGTCATAGTCATCATCATCTTACCAAGATTAAGAATAGACATTTTTTAAAGAGGAGAAAAAGAACGTGGCGGATGTTGTGGATGCAGAGAAGAGTACAGCGAGTAAATTGTATTTATTCCCTACGTTACCTCACAAAAAGCTTGCAAGATTTCCCTCTTGTTTGAGAAGACTGGATTCTCCCATCTTGGATTGACCGAGAGCACAAACACACATAACACTATTCCATATTTTTTAGCTTCCTCCTTTTGGATCTTGAGACTTGAGACGTCTCCCTAAATCGACCGTGAGTAAAAAAGCAAATCGAGTTTTCCAGAACACATTTTTTTCAACGGGAGAGGGAGAAAAAAATCCTATGTCAAGCAAACAAAATGCGTAAATACCGTCACACAAAGAGCATGAGAATAGTTTTATACACCCACACACTTTTATGAGATCCTTTTTGCACCCGGATGACGTGACAAAATATTGTGAATGCCTAAAATATATAGCTACATACGTAATGCCATGCTCATTTGTTAGAGTTTTTTAAGGACAATTTTTTTAATCGATTGAAAATTACCTGCTGCAATAAAGCACTTTAATTGAATGGCATAACGTGATCAAGAAGAGCCTGAATTTCTCTATGAATGAATAAATTGGACAGAAACACCAAAAAATGTTATTTCATTTGTCACGAATGTTGCTTTCTTTTTTTTATTTTTATTTTTTTTTGTTTGGTAAATTAATCGACGGGTTTAACCGATTTTTGAACGCTTTTTTTGCTGTGTGTACAACCATTTGCAAAAATATTACATTAGTACAATATTATGTAGTTCAGTATTTTAAACGCGTCATAATTTTCTTTTCTCTTGTCTGTTTCTCCGGAGGTGTGTATATGTTTGAAGAATATTGTTTTTAATTTTTTTGGGGGGAAAGAGGGAGAAATAGATAAGGAAGTTAACCTACAACGAAATACTTTCTGTCAGGAGCTCACTTTAGTTTCAGGAGTAACTCATAAAAATTAACTGCCGAATAATCATACCTCTCTTTCTTTCTTAATCTTTCATTTCTCTTTCTTTTTGGCAGCCCTTGCTTTTTCCTTCACCATTCTCATCAAATTATATTTAAGTTATTCTGTATAATAATGTAACGTAAGAATACAATAATCATGTAGCAAATTGTTGAACTTTGCTGTAGTTTGAAATGGAGTCTATTTTCATTCCACGACATATATTTTTTTTTGCGTTATGAACTTAACCGGTTATTGTTGGCTTCTTTAGATTTAAAAATAAAAAAGGTAAACTCATACTCCGTAATTATTGTATAGGATTGTTAGATAAACAATGATAACAAAAATGTATGTAGTAAGTAATAGCTTTTGCATCCATCAAATTGTAAATATCTAAATTCTCCTAAAAGGGGAGGGGGCGGGCATAGGGCAAAAATGAGTAGTGAAACTGTAAGTTAAACAAAAAGGTGTAATGATTCATATAAACTTTTTTTATACTCTTAATCTTCATAAACTCTATCATCATTCCAGTAAAATATTATTTTGTATCAACGAACGCATTCAAACTCCCTACCAGTAAAAAAACTAATATCCTTTTTGTTTAATTTTCAGTACAGCGACGACGAGACGGGTAAATTACACATGTACGAACTTGCACTATAATAATGTGACATTGCGTTTTTGTTAATGCCTGCAAAATATTTTTTACGTTATTTCACAATATCCTTACATTATCGTCAGAAATATTTTAACATAATCGCCTAATGCTGGAACAAAACAAAATTTTTGCTGTATATATCATCACTGCTTTGCTTGATGTTATCATCATTATTTGCGTTCTCAACGAATATAGCAAAAACGCCATCTCTCGTGAAAACAAAATTGACTATTTTGTATATAATAATAAATATTTCAATTCAACAAAAAATGATAGATAACCATGCGCCAGATGGTTTCATTGAATTTCAATCCTTAAAAAGCTTTCCCTTTAATTTTAATAACATAAGTAATTTCTTTTTTTTCTGAACAGAATTCACTGTTTCCTGTGCTCTTACTTAATTATCACCTTGTTCAAAATGGTTTGCCAGCATATACACGATAGTACTTTTTTAAATAATGATGATAAACGATAATAAATGCTTGGTTTCCTGTACGCTAGCATAGTAAGTAAAATTAAATTAAATCTTAATTACAATAATGACTCCTTCTAATATTTTGCAAATAGCCGGGATCTGCAAAATAGTAAAGTTAACATAAAAACAATATAACTAGACTTTTCGTCGTACTTACAAAAACTCAGATTCACAGAAAAACAACAAATCAATAATTTAAAGGAATTACAAAGGACTGAATAGTATTCTACAAATACGACTCTGCATATGAAATACTTACGGACTGGGACAGGGTATATTATTAATCTTAACATGAACAATGAAGTGAAAGCATATTTAAAAGCAAAGTTAAGGGGCCTAACAAATCTGAAAAGTTGAAAAAAACGTAAATTGCAGTAAATGAGATATTTTTTATCAATCGTAATAATTAAATTATATAGCTCATTTAAATGATACAGTTTTGTAATGAAACAACACAATGTACAAGTCCACATATACTAGTAATTCATCAAAAAGTATACTGCAATCGTTAACAAGTAGTAAATGCTCCTACTAACCACATGAAAAGAGAAAAGAATTACATGTGAAACACAATTAATTAATAATAGAAAGAGCTACCACCACACATGGCAACTAATTTCCCCGTCCCCCGCCATCTCGTCCTCCGCGCCCCATGCTTCCTCTATCGGACATCCCACCTCTGCCACCGAGGTTACCTCCGCGGTCGCGGTCTCCACCCATACCTCTGTTGGAGCCCCTGAAAGTACGTGATTGTGGCCGCATACCATCGGGTCGGTTGCCTGCAGGAGATGCAGCATCCATGCGGTTGTATGGGGTATCAGAATCTTCCAGTCCGACCCTTGCAGAGCGCTGTGACCGCTTGGGCTCAACGTTCAGACGTCGCGAACCGCCACCATTCATTTTCATACAAATGTCACCCTGTATGTAACACACACAAATATGACAATTATTATTATTGATAAGCAAAACTTTATTCCCACAACATTTCTTTTACATTCTTATGCGATGATGCTCACCTTTTTCTCGATCGCCATTTGAGCTGACGCTGGGTCTTCGAAAACGACGAAGCAGAAATAGGGAACCTTGATTCCCGCACTCTTTGGGGTCGGTTTTTGAATTTTGACCTCTGCAACCTCGCCAAATTCAGCAAAAATGTCCTAAAGCAACAAAACGTTATTAATATTGTGATACTATATTGCTGAGGTGCTGTGCAAAAATTACAAAGCAATAATTATTTGGAGGAGAGCAAAATCTTACCTTCATGTCCTGAACGGTAGTAAAGTGCGGTAAGTTACCGACAAACAATTGATTAGCATCCGGATAAGTGTTAACAGGCCGTCTTCGATCACCATCTACACTGCCAGTTTCATCGTTTAAGTTAGTACTAGACCGTGAAATTAATCGTTCTCTACGATTTTGGTATCCATCCCTATCACCACCAGGTCTCTCTCTGTCGCCTCCACGGTCACGATTAAAGTTTTGGTTCCTTGGCCGTGGAGGCAAACCCTTGTTGATTCCAACCGATGATGGTAAAGGTGAAACCTGGGGTGGGGATGTTACGCCGCCCTCATTCACACTGACAGTCTGAAAATTGAAAGAATCAATAAAGTATGAAATAATCTAGGTACATGACTCATGTAATATAACAATGCGATTAATAATATTATTATTTTGAATGTAACTTACAACTTGGGCATTGCCTGGGCTGCCACCAGCGGGCCCATTACCGGTTGCTGGTTTGCCGGTGGCAGCTGCTGGTTTGAATTCCGTGGTAAGTTTGTTTGGTTTTGGCATTGCCGCAGACCCCGATTTGAATAAATTTGCGTACGTCTTTGGACCGCTGTTATTGGGATTAACTGGGGGAAGCTCCTCCTCCACGACAGGGGGCACAACACCAACTGAAGGTTTCACAGAAGCCGACGTATCCTCATCACCAGCACCGCTTTGTTGACTTGAAGAAAGAGCAGGAGTGTCCATGGCGGACTTTCCCTTCTCTTCGACGGTGACCTCAAGTACGTTGCTTGGTGAAGAAACCGACGCCGATACGGTGGGAGGTGTCATTCCACCACCTGGGGACGATTTTGGGACCGTAACCGTTGTGGACACCGGAGAAGTGGGGTCGGTAGTAACGATCTCGCTCCCGCCATTGATATCACCTTCTTTGTCGTTTTCTTCCACCTCTTCGGTATCCAGTGGTGTTGACTCGGGAGGGGTGTCAGGTTCGCCTTCGTCGTCACAAAATATTTCATCCTAAAAACAAATCATGTTATATAACATTATAGCAGTATAGCAAGAGATGTAGCTTTGATCGATATTGACCACCACACGTTTTTATGAATATTATATAATTATATACTAATAAAGTGGCTCACCTGATAGTGGAAGATATCATTCCTGACGTAGTAGCGCTTTGGATTTTGCGGAGCAAGCACGAAGGTTTGCATGAACCTCCTCATCGGTTGACCGTTGTTAGAGAGCTCTCCGGTAACTTGGATAACAACCCCATTTCCAAGAGTTTCATGGGAGTCAACCTGCAATTCGGTAGTAACGATCTCGCTCCCGCCATTGATATCACCTTCTTTGTCGTTTTCTTCCACCTCTTCGGTATCCAGTGGTGTCGACTCGGGAGGGGTGTCAGGTTCGCCTTCGTCGTCACAAAATATTTCATCCTAGAAACAAATCATGTTATATAACATAACATTATAGCAGTATAGCAAGAGCTTTGATCAATATTGACCACCACACGCTTTATATGAAATATTATTTACTAATAAAGTGGATAACAACCCCATTTCCAAGAGTTTCATGGGAGTCAACCTGCAAATAAATGCAAAATAAAACTTAGCCCTGTACTTACTGTTAACTGCCTATTTGATTCTTCAGTGTAAATAGATAATTTAAAGAATGAAATAGGAAAATCTTACTTGTCGGATCTTTGCATGACAGTTGTGAAAGTTGAGAGACTGAATTCTCTTGTGGATTTCCTGTTGCCCATATGCAACCTTGGAGTCCCTTGCCGATGCCCCATGCACAAATGAGGAATCATCCGAGTAGAAGCGGTGAAGATAGAGTGGGCCTTGGTTTAAAACGGTGTAGTATTGACGAACAAACTCGAGACCAACTAGGTATACATTGTTATTGGTATTGTTGGCGTTGTCCCCAGCCGGGCTATGATGATGTTTGTCTTCCATGACCATTCTGCTTCACTCTACTACTCGTGATGATTTTGTTATTGATTTTGGCTATTTTACTAAACCAAATCAGTGACTTTTTTTCCTCCCACGTTTTTACCCCAATAAGTTCGTAACTGAATTCGAATGAGCTTTTTACTACGTTGCAAATTAAAACTTGTAGTCCTTTTGTTCCTATTTCAGTTTTCGGATATCCTTCTTAAAAAAGTTACTTGCGTCACAGTCAATACAATAATAAGAGTACAGTCTATAAACACAAAATACAAAAAGATGGTGTAATTAATTTAGGCTAGAGATTTAAATATATATATTTTATATAATCGTTTTTAAGTAACAAATAGCTTTCTTGTTGCTGTTTGACACAGAAATCCTCGAGTCAAAAGTGCTATTGTTTTGCAAAAAAAGTACGAGTTTCTTAATGAGTAAATACTAAATACCCTCAACGTTTCAATTTTTTGGTATATTTGAGTTGCATTAATATTATTATAGCTTTTTAGTATATTGTTTGAAACTGAATTAGTAATTAGTCATTTAAAATAATATCTACCACTATTGTGTTCAACAATGAAATGATATCTTACACTTATAGTTCATCCCTTTTTAAAAGAGATGTATTACTTAGTACCAAAATAATAAGTTTTTGTCACCTGAATGAGATACTTGAGTTCACGGCTGAGAAGTCTGATAGTTCAATTTAATCTGCTATTGATTATTGTTAAATATTTATTTCAAAGTTACTCAAAAAAGATATGCTAAAACAATCCCCTCAGAGAAGGATCTGCTAGATATAACGTCTCCGTATAAAACCTTAACGATCAATGATCAATCATAGCACAGAGGCAGCTCTATTTTTTGTCGGCTTTTAGCTACGCGACGTTACAAACTCTCTGAACTTTGTTGACAAAGGAGGACGCTTAAATTAATGTTCAACTTAGTCAAGAACTTGGCTCCAACACACGTATTTGAATAATCCGTAAAATTTCAGTATATCTTTTTATCCAGCGTATCTTCTTAGATTAAGAACTCGTGTTTTTTTTCAGGGAAGTCGTAAGAAAGATTAGAAAAGCTATGGAGAAGTTAACAAAGGGCCTGATAAAGACACTCACAGAAGAAACATGCAGAGCAGAGAAAAAGGCAAATTAGTCTTCTATCACTTTAGTAGATGATAGTTGTGGAACTTTTGAGTAAGTTGTTGTCGTTAAGTAAGTTGTTGTACCTTAGAAAATCCGAATTTGATATACTGCTACATATATAGGTTGTTTGTTGTTGTTTCAGTAGGAGTAACGTTCTGATACGATGATTAACTAATATTATTGTTTATTATTATATAACTAACATGAAATCGCAGCAGTTTTTAGACTTAGATATTTTTTTTACACAATACTAACAATAAGTGATATAAAATACAAAAAAATTGAGAGAATTTGTGCCAGAAAAGGCTACTGCCCGTGTTCTTTATGTCTCGGTCGGACTTTTATTATGTGCTTTTTCTTTTAAAATCGAGGAGGATGGATGGTATTTTATTGTATTGATAGTTCTTTAACATTGAGAGCAGCCGTACACGGTTCGTACGACGGCAAAAAAGAGGAGGAAAAAAAATACGACAGTATACGTTTTGTGTTCAGTGAGTACATAAAATGAGTTCGAGAGTGGGATAAATATTAGAAAAAAAAGTGCGATAGCTTTATATGGCCCACCATACCATTATTATATCATCCACGGAATCCACTAGCTCTTGCTATTTGCATGTATGTATGTGTATCATTATTGTATTGTAGTGTTATACAATATTATATACCCTCCGTGTATTTTTCTTCTTGCAAAGTTGTATTGCCTCTTTCCTTTCTTCTTCTACTATCTATCTTCATCTCCTCTAGCATTCTCCATCTCCACTCCGTAATTTTCGAATAAGTTCACTTCTTTCCTGTTCGTCGTCGTTTGTGTCGTTCGAGTCGCTTTAGAGGTGAGCAAGTCGGTGGCTCTCGCGGAGCTCTGGACTCTGGACGTGTTTATTCCATTTCTCACTTTGCCCCGCTTTTTTCTTTTAAAGAATAATGGGGTAAAATGTTATGATGCCCTCGTCATCATAATTACGTAAAATTAGGACAATGGAGAGATGTTGTTTTGGATGAACATATTTTACATGCATCTCTCACTCTCATGCCCTTATGAAAATGTGCAACAGAACAACCTAATTGAGTTATCCAGTGAATAATTGAGTGAAAGTTACATGCAATTTTATTGTGGACGAAGAAAGAAAAGGAGGAGATTAATTTCAGGAAAGAAGCTTTTTGCGTTTTTAAGATTTTGCTAAGTAAGATGAGCTTCTGGACGATGAGTTTATATTTAGGTTATGCAACTATTGCCCTTGCATGTTTGAAGGGAACCTATTGGAGCGACGTGTAGAACTACTTTTATAAATTTATAAAAGTTCGTTATAAAACGGATTGATTCAAACCTAATTATCCAAAACTGCGCGCAGCTCTGATCCATTTAGATCCATGAGATGATTCGATTGTTTGTGCTGCTGCAGGCTGCAGCACTAGTTCAACCGAGCCGAAAATAAAACAGCGATATGGAATAGGACGGTAGCTAGGTGGTGGTGGTTGGAGTTGGAATAGAATCGTGTGCCCAGATCAGAGTACGACCGCACTTTAACTAAATGGCATTTTATTCAAGAGCACACAGGCATATATATCTGTGGGCAGCATGTACGGATGAGAATAGGCAGATTTTACTTCTTGGTTTGATACTAGAAGAAGGCATGATAAAGCTTCTCGAGCATTTTGTTGTATTTTCTTTATAAACGTTTTGTGTTAAAAATAAAATATATTCATCATCTACATGTCTTTTGCCACTATTTGATACCCAAAAAAATTCATGCAATGGCAATAAAGTTAAGTTTAAAAAAAAATTGAAAAGAAATTCGTTTTAGGCATTACAGAGACTCGACGAAAAAGTCCGGCTAAAGGGAATTAAATTACAGGAATTTAATGAATTGTCCATTGGTCCATTCACACCTTGTCTCCGGTAAGGACATGGACCGCCATTAGCACCAACATATTATGAGGATGAGCCAATGATGATAGGTAGTAGAAGCATGCCATGCTTGATGTACACATCAGTAGTACTACAGCAGCAACAGTTTTGAGTTTTATAAAATAAATTTCGAGAGCTATATATTCAGAGATATCATACGGACACCGACCGATGATACTCATGCTTTGAACGTAATTGCAAAGGCAGATATCCCATATCCCCAATTCTCCAGTGACACTTTTGCTCCATGACTCATGAGAGTTTGATCGGTCCTGCACTGCAAGTATTTTCATGTTTTGTAGAGTAAAGATGGTTTTTAAAAGAATTTCAATTTGTAGTAATGTGGCATTAATTTGCCATTAATTTGGCCAACTTTCTCCAGGTCATGGATCATGGAAATGCGGAAAGTGCTTTTTATGGGGCAAAGAAAGAATGACAAAAACAGTCCTCTTCAAAGTCGATGTCACATGTCATGCGGTAATGTCTCATTTATGATTATGATTAATCGTCCCCGAATTAATCATCACACTAACTTTTGCTGTATAAAGCATAATTTAAATTAAGCTAACCTGACATGGCCTCTTTGTTTAATATGTATTTTCTTCACCCTTTGCTTAAGATCTTTCAAAAGAAAGTTGGAGGCTTTCCCTTGCGTTTGCGAAAGTAGTGTGTATGTACCTAGTAAATACATACCTGACCTAATGCGAAATTCTAGTGGAGATAGGTGAGGTAACTTAATGGTCGTCGACTTGATGCGTATATATGATGATGAGATGGCACGATAAATTTAGATTTTTCGGGACGAACGAACTGGAAGGAAGAACAAAGAGTCACACACACACACATAGGCACAAAAAGAAACATGTTGCTACAAAATCAGAGCCAGTCTTCCTTCCATATTTAACACAAGCTGAGACATCTACTGGCAGCCAATCAAGTTTTATTGGCTCAGACAGTGCTTCTCACAAAACAAACTTTTGGTGCAGAACTTTGCTGCGAGAATTTAAATTCGTCAATGTGTTCCCCTATTCGGCTCCTCTCTCAATCCTAAATCTTTTTCCTGTAAAGGTGGGTTTCTTCGCTTTTGTCATCCGTAAAATTACAACTGGAAGGTTGCAATTGATAGTAATTAGTGATTTTTTACAGGTAAGAAAGGGTGACTTTATGTTGTCGACGTCCAGTGACTTATTTTAACCATTGTTGCGTGTTCAAATTTTAAAAATCTGAGTTGCAAAGTGTAAATTTGAACATTCATTATTACCATGTGCAGTTACTGACTTAATTTTTAAATTTGATTTCCAGAGCCCAAGATGGTTCAACGGCTTACGTTAAGGAGGCGGCTGTCATACAACACAGCTAGTAACCGCAGGAGGATGTAAGTAAACTTGAACTTGAAGTGCAATAACTTTAAATGTGATTGTTTTGAAAATCTACATAAAGGTAAATGCACTTACGCTGGAACGTGACCGAGTTGCAAATATGAAACATAAGTGACCTTTGTGTACATTTTAGCATTACAATTAAATGTGTCTGTTGAGTTATTTGGCAAAATCATTGCATTTTTTATTAATGCTAATCTAAGCATCTTTTGTGTATTTTAGCGTCCGGACGCCGGGAGGCAAACTGGTATACCAGTATGTAAAGAAGCCAAAAAGCGTTCCAAAGTGCGGAAACTGCAAAGTTAGGCTGCGTGGTATTGTCCCAGCCCGCTCTCGTGAACGTTCTCGCCAGTCTCGCCGTTTGAAAATGGTGAAAAGGTCGTACGGCGGTGTTCTTTGTCATCAGTGCGTAAAGGAAAGGTAATTACTTCCGTTCAGCTAATAAGTTGAATTTTATTACAATTACAAGGGAGTTTGCTAATGATGGCTGATATTATGAAGAATTTGTTTTTCTAAAGCAGTTTGTTTCTTGTTATTTTCAGAATTGTCAGAGCCTTTCTTATTGAGGAACAGAAAATAGTTATTAAGCTGATGAAATCGCAGGAAAGTTCCTCAAAGACTAAAGGCAAACCTGCGGGAAAGTAAATTTATAACTATTAGCGTTTTATTCGTTTGGTTTTGAATAAAAAGATAACATCTAAAAATCATTTTCATGTTGCTCAATTCACGTCGGGATTTAATTTGTCTGGCATATGAAGTTGTCTAACTTGATGCTACTTCGGATTACTACTCAGATTGTTTTTGTAAGCTTCTATGTAGGAAATTAGGTGGGAAAGAATTTTCAATTACCACAATAATTACTTGCTCATTTTCCTGTTCATAAACATCAGACCTGATCATGATTCATGTGGCCTATTATTGTTCCTAGCCATTATCATGTAAATATTTCTGGGTTTGATGTGGCCCATTGGACCATATTTTCCAAACTATTCATTATTTTGTACACAGTAATAACGCGGTTCATCAGTTAGCTGTAAGAATTCGAATCTTGAAATTGAACACCACAAGATCATTGTATCAAACCATACTCATGTATCCACCTGTACAAACTACACATCTTCTAATAAAGTAATGATAATATCTTCATTGCTAGCAGGCATGCTTCGCATCAAAAGATCATAACGCATGATTG
>JAHZMY010003042.1:0-22723 GCA_027743915.1 Seira sanloemensis | reverse complement strand
GTTAAATGTTTCCTGTTTAAAGAAGGACCAAGACCTTTAATCACAGAACATGAGCTTTTCCGGAAAGATTATTCACATGCACACACTCAGTTTTCATTGCTCATTCAGATTTGTATGTACAACTTTTAAAACTCAAATTATAAACTCAGTCGCCGGGAATTTTCAAATATCCGTAAATCTAAAAAGTTCATGACTTTTCCATCAAGCTCAACACATAAAAAAACTGTTCCATTTTCTGGAGAAAAACAATTCTTGGAAGCGCTATATATATGTACGTAGCTTATGCGTAGGAGTTTCGCGAGGAGACTTTTTTTTAGCAATAATTAAAACAAAATGTTTTGGCAGCCTTTAAGTAAAAATTATCGTTTCCCCTACAACAAAGTTATATGTGGCGTATGCAATCAAATTTGAATTACATACTTTTCTATTATGTCATGTTAATATTTAAACACTTTCTCAGCTCAAAAGATGTTCAGCACACACACACACAGTATATTTTATATAGCAAAGGAGACGTGGTTGATGTTGATGCACTCGGACATCCTCACAAAAACCTCTCTGACCTAAATGTTTAGCGTGCTCACTCACTTCCAGCAGTATATAGTATCAATACGAATTAAGAAATTACTTTCGCGCTGATGATGATGATTTGTCAAGAATGGACACAACGCGATGAGTTTGATTGATGAAGAAGACTATTATTGCAGAAAAGAACAACAGCTGAGTGAGTGGTCACATTAAAAGCTATAGTGAGGAAGAAGCATTAAGGAACATTAAAAGAGCCCGAGATGGAAGAAGTATGATGCCATTGTGTAGACATTATCCATGATAAATGAAGTTACAGCGAGTTACATAGAGGCAGAGTCAGAGAGACAGTGCACACAAGTGGGGAGAGAGACAAGAAAGAAAGAAGAAGAGTTCTTATGTTTCACTGAAGAAGGTAGATTAGATTTGTGCCTTTTTGCCATTTGCCGTGTGAAAGACTAGTGGGAGAACAGAAGCATCCGACAAAAGTCGGGATTACGGATTACAAGATCGTAGAGGTGGAAAGGCTATATATTTTTTTTGGTAAAAGTTTGATGATGGGCTTGTCTAAAAATGTCTCGCTGGGAAATTTATTTTGTGTCCAGAGCAGAGAAATAAAGAGCATTGCATCATTTTTTTTTATTTTTGTATATTTAGGTTTAAGTACTTAAGGAGTACAGCAGCTGCGGCAGAAAGATTGTGGAAGCGGAAGAAGGAGAAGAGGCGGAAGTAGCAATGTACGACTGGGTATTATTTTCACGGTAATTAGGAGAAAGCGTATAGAGGCAGTTGTTGGTAGATATCCTGAGGAGAGTTCATACCTGCAACTGGAAACATTTTGCTTTCTCTCTCTCTCTCTCAAAAGCTCTTACATAAACAATGCTACAGTCACGTTTAACCTCATTCACTTGTTTCTTTTACCTTCAAATGCTCCTTGCGACGGGAAATGCTCAAGAAGTCAAGGTGCAATTTTTTGCATGCGGTAGAAAATATAATTTACGACGACGGGTGACGGGAATGCAGTGAGCCAACAATATGGAAAGGACAAATTCTCAAAATCAGACCCCACTACACTTTCTTCGATATAACGTTCCGTTTATTCCATCGACGTGCATTTTCTTTCGAAAATAACACATTTTTTATAAGTACGCACACATTTTATTCAATATTTTGAAATTATCGTCATTTTAGTGACCCATTCAACGGCCTTTACTTGCTGGACCGAGAAATGTGGTCAGTAATAATTTTTTTTAAGTCACAAAGAATTAAAACATACGGGATATTTAGATTATCTTATAAAATTCAGTCGGCGCAGGATATAAAATTCGTTTCACATAATATATATTTCAGCGCTAACTTTTGGTTTGGTCTATACATTATAGAAATGTCTTTAGGATTTTTAAAATCAATTAAAAAAGCGTGTTTCTTTTCGCATTTTATTTGCAGCGAGAGACAAACTTTTTTTTCCTTAGGATTTGTCTGTTTGCAATTTTTTCTTATTATTTTTTTGCATACACGCGCATTTGCGCACAAAGCACCCTTTTTTCATAGCGTCACGAGGATATGAAGGCTGCTTTCCGCGAAACTATTTTTAGTCATCTAAAAAATTATCCGATTCACGCAGTCATACATACATACAATCTTAAGATTAACTATAGATACAATACTTACATGAAAGTTACAGGCTACTTTATAGTCTTAATTAAGCTTTACATACATTAAGTTTTCCATTTAAAAGAACTTAGCATTTCAGTCGTGAAAAGGCACAATAAAACACACTTCTCCTCTACGCTTTGAATTCAAAATCTCAACAGATATATATATAAAGAAGGCAGGCATTTTCGACAATCCTTCATATTTTCCCGTCCTTTAATTATTTTGATATACTCAATCTTCATAACTGCCTACAACATGTCTTCATTTGTTTCTCCTCTCCTTAAACAACAATTATAAGATTAAACAGGATTGAATATAATTTTAGTGTAACTTGAACATGTAACAAATAAATTGTTTTTTTATCACGTTGGTTTCCTTTGCAAAAAAATACAATAGGTAATAAAAGTTTAATAAAAATGAAGTCACTTTGAAGAAACACAGGTATTATCAAATAAATACAACTGGTTTACGTAAGAAGATTAATATTTAAGTAAAAGTTCTACTTTACGAGGCATTTTGATTTGTGGGCTGCGCAACAGTTCTGCTGAATGTATGGAGAGGCACAGTACTTGTAACCGTAGCTGAGTGAGGAAGTCGCGACAGTTGTAACTTCCCCCGATCCTGCTGACAGTGTCCTCACACGCAGTACTTGCTCCTCCCCTTGTGCCATTCGCGGCTCTCGCGGCGGCGGCGGTGGTGCCGGCTCGTTTGGAAAATGTCGTGGGATTCGAGTTTTGCCGGCTGCCTCCCGAACTGGTTTTAGAGTTGTCTCCTGCGCAATCAGAAAAGACGATTGATTTAGAAAACGTTTACATGTATTCTCGTGAAAAAATCTACTGGATAAAAGCTAATTCCAATAATTTCATTCCCAATCCCATGCCAACATGCCACAGCTTTTGTAACGTGCAAAACACATAGACATAGAACATGCAGACTCATTTCAGAAACCATGGGTTTTTGTAAAAGGTGAAGAGAATAATTCATTCATGACATGACGATGTCTGTATGAAACATAATAATAAAATAATTGCGCTGGTTTGTGTTTTAATGCAATAAATAATGATGCATGCGGAAAATTAAAAAGAAAAAGTTTTCAAATTACACAGATGAATAGGAAAAGACAATGAGTCGAGAGACGAGACCAAGAGAGTAAAGAAGGAGGAGAACGAAAAAGGAGGGAAGAGATATTTTTTATGCTTAATTCAGTCTTAAAATACTTTGGCCATTTTGTGGATTTTTATCATCGGATCTAAAAGAGCGTCTGTTATTGTTTGCCGAGACGGTTGACGGCTTTGACGTTGTTGTCGTCGTGGTTCTCTTTGTCCCGCTTGTTCTTGCCGTTGGCTTTGGTGAGCTCTTCTTTGTCGTTGGACTATGTTTCGGTTTGCGGCTTGTTGGCGTGGTTCTTATGGTCGTCGTCGACACGACCGACCTGCCCATATAGGATCCCAATGAATTTCACACATCCACAATACAATGAAAAGGTTGAAGGGTTTGAAAATGAAATTGAAAGTACCAAATGTAAGTTTTGCTTTCAAAGGAAAGTAATATAGAAAGAACAAGATTTGTTTGCACAAAATGATGACGACACAGTTCAAGATGTGATGGGAAAGATCAAAAGGAACTGCACAAATATGCAGATTACACACACAAATTCTTGTCCAGTGATGGTTAAGGATTATTTCATGGAATGGTTTTTGTTGTAATGCCCAATGCATTTCGTTATTGTAAAAAATGTATTCATTGGCATATGTGCAAATAGATGACTTACGATGACGTCGGGAAAGCAAATGACTTTCCATACGAGTCGCCTCGGACAACGGCGGGGGTAATTTGCGAATAGTCTGGAATGATGTTTTCATGCTCAATAACGCACCTGCCGCTCACACAATGCTGCTGCAAACAAGACCAAATTATAACAACCAAGTGTTAGCTCATTAAATGAAAACACGTAAAAAATTTACTCGGATCTTCATGTAAACAAAAAAAAATTGCTCATAAAAATTGGACATAAAAGGTATCATTAATTACATGGCTTTCTCCGCAGGGGGATCCCTCTGCAGCGGGTCTGTAGGCGACACAATAACCTGACGTCGCGTCAAAACAGAAGAGCTGAGCGCAAACTCTGTCGTCTTTCTGTTATTGCAAAATGAGAAATTCCAAGATTCAATAAAAGGTACTACAAAGTATTCCAAAAAGCTTCCACAGTTAGTGGAAAGACTATTTATCAAATAATCTTACAAAGCAAGCTGAAGTTCCTCTGTCTTTCCTGCACTGCGCGTCCAGACTAAGAAGTTTACCAGGGAGCACCCTTGGCAAAGAACTGTCTTCATGGGGCGAGTTGTACAGACACGTTGCCGTATCACCGCTGCAATTACGTATTCAGAGAAAAATGTTAATGTCTCCAAAACAACTAGAGCTTGAGTAAAAGTCAGATGCCTACAAAATGGTCGAAAATATTCCTTACTTTAGGAAATGGTGGAACTGGGCAATGGAACAAGCCGACCATTGGAAACCCCTCTCGGTGTGACGAAGATCGCTCATGATGAAGCCATCCTCCCAGCGACACTTTTGAGCTCCAGGTCCGCCCAAGTAGCTTGGAGCCGGTGAGCCGTCATGAACGCAACCCAATCTGTGAAAAAAATCATGACATTTGTCTACTACGGGCAATACTTATTCCAAATAATATATACAAAATTTCCTCGAAAGTCACTCACAAATGGCCAACTTCGTGCGCAGCGACAATGATTCCTGAGAATCCACCAGTGTCCTCAACAATGGCCACAGAGTTGACCTTTTCCAACCGTTTGTTAACCACACATGCACCTCCGACGTACGCGAATCCTGTCATCGATTNTGATTCCTGAGAATCCACCAGTGTCCTCAACAATGGCCACAGAGTTGACCTTTTCCAACCGTTTGTTAACCACACATGCACCTCCGACGTACGCGAATCCTGTCATCGATTACACATTACATATTTACATACATTTCCAAACAGGATGGTAGACCATATTAGTGACAGTAAATAAGCTAAAGCAAGCCAGACGTAAGCGATATGAGTTAAGTTAAGTAATTTAAGTTGTTAAACTTAACTGTGCACACCATAACAAAATTAGTAATTTAGTTGTTGGCATTAGTACTGTAAACATTCTATGTTAGTCTTTTCTTTACAAAAATGTCATTCCATAAACGAAATACCATCTACAATTTGTAAATTTTTAAGAGAAATTTACTTGACCGTATTCAGCTAGTCACAGAATCAAGAAAAGTAACATCATTCTTAGTATTTACGATACAAGCGCATGAATTATAAAGTTGATCTAAACTAAAATCACTCATTCAATTTCAACTGCTCAAACAAGTTAATTAATAAATAATCTCTCGTAGTCTTCAACTGAAATATTTATCAAGTATTAAAAATAGAGTTGCCATGCTCAATAAAATTTGCTCGCAAAAAAGTGGTTGCTCTACAAGAGCGCGTGTGTGAGGCTTTACAATAAAGTGCATCTCGTCAAATTTCTTTTTAATAGCAAGTGTTACTTTGGTTATGGATTTTTGGTTTACCTGCTGTACCACGATTGCAAATGTCGTTTGCAAACTGTCTTCGACACATGTCGAGTCTGGAATACATTGTAATCGGATTAGTAACATGTTGACACTCCCGAACCCAACACATAATTAGTTTCTTTCACCCCGAACTTTGTACAAAATAATTGAATCATTGAATCCAAACCATGTATGAATATGTAGTATGAATTTCACTGGACATTCCCACGATCTGATGGTAAGTCGCCCGAGGGCATGTCTGATTTTAGTCACACTTTTCCTTTTGTTAAACTGTTAATTTTGTAAATTCCCATTTTTCACAAACATTGATATATCCCTCGGCTATCCTAACAATTACGGAAAATTTTTACACTTGAATCACGTCGTCTACCATGATCCTGGATTTTTGTTTGCTGACTGGAATTACAGGTAAATTTGGGTTAGAAATTTTTGATGTAGGCACAGGGGATTTTTTCAACATTTTAATTTGATATATATACAGCGTGGTTACGGGGCTTGCAAAAGAGCTGAGGAAGTGTTTTTTTCATAGGATTTTGCCAAAATATTTGGGCAACGAGATTTTACTACACGTACCAGCGGTTCCACGGCTACAACGTCCACCTTCACGACGCCGACACATGTCATACCTACAAGATTACAACTCTAATTTCAAGCACACCCTTTGGACTAAAGGCCATCATTTGCTACCTGCCGAATTACGCCTTTGGATATTCGCAGAATAGAAAAAATCAAGTAAAATGAAGAGAAGCAAGAAAAAACTCGTTTCTTCTCATGGAAATGGCTGCCTGGAGTGGAGTGTGTATGTAACTGTCTGAAGATTAATTATAAGCCGTGATTTCATTGAAACAAGATCACGTACATTTGTATGTATGTAAATGTAGCTCATGTGGTGGGTGGACCAACTTGATTTGTACGGTGAAAAAGTTTTATTGACTGTGGTCAAGGTCTGAAATATTTTTTGTGTTGGTTCAGGTGTAGGGGTATAAAGACTAAAAAATGTGTGGATTTGTATTTTTTTGTATTCCAAAAGAAAGCCTCATGGTAACCCTTTACTCACTTGGTAACGACAACGGCAATGTCGTACACTGGCAGACGTCTCTCTTGGAACAGGTACTTGCCCAAATCAGTAAGGGCGGACGCGGAGTCAAGTGCATCCCTTCCCACACGATTTCGCTCCAGGTATGGTGTCGCATCTCGCCCCTACACAATTGTTGCGATAAATCTTTACAAAAAGAACTTTTTTCATCAGTAGCATCAAACCTAATGTGAAACTTACTCTGCTTGCTTTCCGCGTGTCTTTTCGTACGAAGGGAGCTTTTGAAGGGGTCATGGTCAGGTTCCATGAGGGCGTAATCTGAGTGGGAGTTGATGTGCTTGGCTTTGTAAATGATGTGCATTCCGTGCGTATTATTCTTCTCGGTGGCCGTGATAGGAATCGAGTCGTTCATTGCGGGAAAGCCCTTCTTGACGACCCAGTCGTCGGCAAGCTCATCATCCAAAAATGCTTCGTCGTCGTCTGGCTTATTGACTTGAGTTCGGAGGGTGCTCGGCACTGGCTTAACTACCAAATCTGTGCCCACCATTCCATCCTAAACGCAAAGAGTCATGTTTCAATTGCACAAAATATCTTTGAAACTTTATTGAAAATGTGTGAAATTATGACCAGTTTGTGGAACGTACCATAAGCAGACTTCCATCTAACTTATCGTGGTGGATGAGTAAAGCGGCTTGATTTCCTTCATCTTGATA
Source organism: Seira sanloemensis (assembly GCA_027743915.1). NCBI lineage: Eukaryota > Metazoa > Arthropoda > Collembola > Entomobryomorpha > Entomobryidae > Seira > Seira sanloemensis. The sequence goes on along the minus strand of JAHZMY010003042.1, from coordinate 15,223 downwards.
CGCTTCTCCAATGTCTTCCTCACCTTCCTGTTGACGCAATTAAGTAACAATTTTCATTTTATTGTTTGTCAACACAAAACCCAGCAGAATATTTATTTTGATGGTTTCCGGTCTACTCATTCCCTTCCAACAAGTGGAAGCACGTATATACATAAGTATGCATTTTTGCATTCAAATATAAAATCGTTAAATTCATAAAATGACTACATTGATTTTCATGAATGATGATGGGCGAATCATCTCAATTACCATTGTTAACTCAAAGTATTGAATGGAATTACAAATTTGATTATCTCTACAAAAAGTTAATGACAATATACATCACATCAAGCTTCAATTACACGACTACTCACTACGACTACCCACGCATTTGAATGCCAAACGGTTGTTAAAACCTGTCCTTGCGTCAGGGAACTTGAAAGGGATCCTACTATCCAAATCAATTACCATCTCGTAGAAATAAGCTTCAAAATAGCCCCAGGCATTGTTCGTCGTGCAAATGATCATCAATGCAATTTCGCAATTTAAATCAATATTTTTGAGGGACACGGCTAATCAATGGAAACGGTACTAGCTTGCTCGGAAGTAAATTATGCATGCAAAAAAGTAAAGCCGGCACGTGTTTCGCCAGCTAATTTCCTCAGCTACAGTTCCAATACGTATTGCATTTAAGAACGATTTATGGGATCTGATTAATTAAAAAGTACCTAATTGCTCAATGAGCTTGACCTCTAATTCAGATGCGAAAGGAATGTGCGGAAGAAGGTGAAAATATTTAATGGCAAAAATTCGTTGGGTGATTATCTCGCAGAAATTTCAAGAATGCTTTAATTATCTCTGTAATTTCTCTTGTTAAAATGCAATTGGCATTGGCATTCAGATACAGATTGAAGGTGTTTAGCGAGAGGGCCCAAGTTTTTGGTTGGCTTGACAAACTCGAAAGCTTTTTTTGGGGAGAAATGAGACAAAAATATGTAATCTCTTGCCTGAGTGAGTTCTTTGTAGTGAATCCCTTTGGATGAGTCCGGCTCAGCGATCCACATGCGGAGTGACTGTCTCACCAGGTGAGGATTCTTCTTCAACTTTAGTTTCACGTCCTTCCCAAATGCGTTAAAACTTACTAATCTGTTGTCATCCTCTATCGATCTCTTGCTCCGCGAGCGTATTGACACAACTTCATACTCTGGCACTGAAAAACAAGACAATAAAATTTCATTAAGAGCCCCCCGTAATGACAGGTAAATTTACTCAGCTCATTAACTACAAACCAATTTGTCCTTTTCAATTAAAATAATGTACTCAAACTTCAAGAAGAAGGATTACATGTGCACAGCCTACGGTATGTCTTTTCTTCCGGACATTGCTTTTCCCTGAACCCTCCTGACTCACAAACCTAAAACTTGGACTTGGCTCAAGGTGAGTCTATGACCATCACGGTCAGAGTCTAGCCTTGTGAAAAAAGGGTACCACACATATTTACTCTTTTTGTTTTCCTGGGATAAATGTGCTAACAACATGTGTAATCTCTGACGGTGAGTTCTACATTCAATAGCTATTTATACATTTTCAAGGGCCAGATGTCCAGCCGTAAGCTAATTGGAATGTAACCCAGGACAATGGTTGAAAGCAAAAGTGGTCTGTTGAGACAGGAAAAATTTAGCAAAATATGAAGAACCATGATCTTTAGTTGGGGCTTACCTTGATGATGACTATCGACTTGAAAAATTTGCTGAAGTTCCTTCTCACCCATTTGAGTGTGAATCTGAAAAAAAGTTTGGAAATATACCGTTTTAGCAACAATACTTGAACCGATAGTCATGTCACATACTTTTCATTTGTCTTGGGCTTACTTGATGTGATGGTGATGGCAGCCACTTGGCTGATGGTGCATATTAAAGCTAATACTAAGGAGATCCATACTAAAGATGAAGAAGGAAAAGGTGGAAGAATTCTTTCTGTTCTAGAGGAATACGAACTGGACCAGGGATCCTGTTCTGGGTGGTCATTATTACAACGGGAGTAACCGGTACAACGGTCCCTTGGAGCATCTGGCGCTGATCCTGCCTCACTGGAGCATTCTCCCTTTGATCTCTTCTCACCACCCTTGCTTCGTCTGGGTGATGGTGCAGTCGCTGGACTCCTGTTCACACTCCGTCTCAATCCTGGAAATCTTTTGATGACATCAGATGAGAGCAGCTGCGGGTGGGCAGTTGCGTCGAAAAAATCGGCCATGATAAGGCCGCGTCTGTCGTGTTAGTTCAGTCTATCCTGGAAATCAACAAAAAACATAATGATGAGCCATTTTTTTTTCTTTTCCAAACAACAATAAAACTAACTCTCGTCCCTAAATAATTATTCACGTAATAGTCTTCCAACAAAAAATCTATTTCCAAAAATTACATAACACACGCTTGAATGTTGGCAATGTCGTATATTGAGTTTTGTATCGTCTCGTCCAAAAAAATATTCAAATGAGATGTAGAAACCTTGAGAGAGTGCAAACCTTTTCGTAGGTAATTACTTAACCTGTCATGAATTACGAGTGAAAAAACTAGGTGCAAGTCGTCACATGGAGCGTGACATGATAGCACAATCATGCATAATATTTTCCCTCCGTGATGCGCAATCACTTTTTCTCTACCTATTATCTTCTCATTACAAGAAAAAATATTTATTACGGAGCCTTGAATCCTTGATTCATCCATTCTTTCGAAAAAATTCACAATCGTCAAACATTTTTTGGGAGCTTCCTCAACACGTTCTTTGTTGGACTCAAGAGCGTCCAACATTAGAGAAAAAATCATAATAATATATGATGGGATTGTTTTATTGATTCCAGGTGCAGTAGCTTCACATTCCCACTGGACAGTCTCGTAAAAAACAGAATCCGCGTGTGTGTTTTCGTCGAAGGAGGCAAATTTTTGTAGTATCTCTAACTCTTGAGCAAAACTCATGCCAATAAAAAAGATGTTGAACAGCATATTAAATCATTTCAGGGAAGCAAGATAAGAGCTGAGAGCGTGAGTATCTATGGCTCATGAAGCGATCAACCGTGTAAATTTATAAAAAAGGGGTATTATTACGTGTGTTGTTGTTGCGTGAGATGAAGTCATTCATTGCATGCATTTAAACTCACATTTTTCCAATGTAGTTAAATCGTGGCTATCACTTCCCCCACGCAAAAATCGATTCGAGATTTTCTTTTGGAGGAGCGGATAGCTCTCAAGTGCCACACTTAGTATTTGTATATAGTTTAGGGGTAGTGAGAAAAAATTACCCTTTTTAAAGGAAAAATATCTATGTTGCAACATCTGTGCACTACTAAGTACTGTGATGTGCTAGGCGCTTTAAGTCTTGACGGTGTATCTCAATTAGGTATTATCTCTTTTTTTTCGCTTTGACTTCGTCGATCAAGCCTTCCGCGATTGAGCAATAACGATGTTGTAGTAGCTTATGGCGTGTGTATTTATATTTGTGCCTGGGATAATTCCTTTCGATGAATGTGAATGAATGCACACGCTACAAACAGCAAGCTCTTACGGAAGAGTGCTACTAGAAGAAATTTTTGAGAGATCAAAAGTCTCAGAAGAAAAATTGTGGTTCTAATTTTAAAAAAACTGCCTACTATCGAATACTATAATCTGCCGTAAGATGATGATGATAAATTAGCAGCGAGCGAGTGCATGTTGGGGAAGGTGCTGCTCCGACATAATAATAATTCACATATTATTGCAAATTATCTTTTATAGGAATTCTCCATTTTTCCGTGAGAAAATATTCCTATAACATGCCATTCGATATATGTAGTCTCCGAAGAAAAATCCATAAAAAGACATGCATTACAGAGCACGCATAATATGTGAGTTGGGGTGGGAAGAGCTCATTCTCTGTTGGATTTTACCCTCTCTGCAAATGTAGAGAGATCGTGTGTTCGGGGGAGGTAAGGATATCGTCAGCCATATCATTATTATCAATCATCGTTTAATTGTTTGACGCAGATGATTAAAACCCCTATTAAAATGATGATACTAGCAGTTTTGGCACAAAGAACTAGTTTGACTTTTCTATAAAAAAACGTCTGTCTGTTGTATACAATATTTCTCTTTCAAATTCGTAATTACTTGCTGCAGTATGAATTTAAAAAGGGATGTAAAAAGCTCTAGTGTTGCCATAAAACTTCTCAAGGCCATGTAAGAAAACAAAAGAAGTCAAGAGAGTGAAGTGTGAGGATCATATTATATTCTTGATTATTATTACAGAGTCTCCCACTTGAGCCCGAGCTGAACTGAGGCTTAGGCAAATAAAGATTAAAAGTCTTGATAGGACTTGGAAAAAGTTATCCTGAAAACATGTGTCGAGATGTAGGTATCTCTAGGCTTGTGTGCCAACTAACTGCCAACCAACCTCTTTTCGGCTTCACTTTCAGAGCTTCAGAGCTTTAGGTACAGCATGCTGACGTCGACGCAGTGCGAGAATAGTGTTCGAAAAGGGACTCTCTTTGCTTGCAGTTCTCAAAGACAAAGAAAATATTTATAAATGTACTCATTTACCATGATTTTTTTGCAAATACATGTTAAATACTCTGAAACTTTTTATAGGATTTTGCTTGAGGTAGGGTAATCATGCCATGCCGTGAGAACTTAATTGCAAAAAGGTCGCACCAAGCCAACAACTTCATCAGCTGCTGCCATACGCATTATTTGCTTCGAAAACTTAATGTAATTGTGAAGTGGAAATTATCTACACGTTTATCTAGGATCGAAGATACGGATCGCGAGATAAGAGGCTTGCGTACTACAAGGAATGAGTCGAGATTCGAATTACTTTTTTTTGCAATAGCAATGTGATTATGCTAATTTGATTTTTTTCTACGAGAAAATTGAAACCACTGATGAGGAGAGATGGAAGAAGATGAGGGAATAATGGGACATGAAATGAATACACCCTCCAAGACAAAATATCTTTGAAGATTGCTTTTTGAAATGACAGCCTATTTTTTAAAAATTGTAATTAGTTCAAAACGTATATATTTAAATTGTTGTAGCAGATTGACTGACTGGGAATAAAACAGGGGCAAAAAGTTACGTGATGTCATTTCACCCTTTTAAAAGAAACGTGCATGTATGTAAAGTTGAATAATTTATGTACAATTGAAACAGCGTTCGACAGAAGAAAAAAAATTGGAAACGCGAGTGATGTGAGCGTCGTTGTTGACTTAATGGCAATTTAGTTTTTATGGAGACCTCAAAGAACTCAAACAAACAGCTTTTTCCCTGAATGGTTCTCAACATTGTCTTCCTGTATGGGTATATTCAAAGGTGTTCATAATGTTCTGTACGAACACAAGTCAACTGACACAGATCCGCTCTAATGGCTAATTGAAAATATCTGTTTACATTTGCATTGATTGATCCCAAGGTTGATGTAGTGTTCGTTGAAACGAGCGACCTTTCCTGAAGATGACACCTTATTAACAGCGTTACAGTACCTAGTGCTAAAATCAAATATATCGTGACAAAAGTCCCATGGCGAATATTTTTTTCGCATTCAAAAAGCGTAATAATAAAAATTCATCCATGGGAATATTTTTTTTGTGAGTGCAGAGAGTTGGCAGCAGTAGAAAGTGATGAGTTGCACATATTCCACCGGCTTAGATCTCTCCAATCGATATGTGTAGGATTGCGCAGCATCCTTTTTTAATCTAATTCTTCTGTAATTTTTTGAAAAGCGTAATTTTTTCTACATTATCGGTTGGAAAAGGGTGAAAAATTGCAAATTCGATATGAAGTCTGGCTTTTGGTGTCAGCGTCTATTTTTTTCATAGGTGGCACGAATGAGAAATGGGTGGCAACCCAAAGATAACGCTTAACTGGCTTAATTAAGTGCACAAATTGATGCATTTCTAATTGACGCTATGAATAGATGCCAGGGAGAGCTAACAATATGGTCGACTCTCGTGAGGCAATAGTGATGTCACCTGTATTATGAAGAGACTTTATATGTGGCTCTGCTCTTATCTCTATCATATTATATTTGCAAAAAAAAACGTTATGGTGAAACGAGCAAGTTAGATGTTGCCCCATCGTATCAACAATATATTAGGGATTGCGAGTGCCGCCCTTAGCCTTTACATCGCTTCTCTTGCACAAACTCTTTTTCCTATTACCACACTCATTTCAATTTTTTTATTTATGTTCTTATCGCTTGAAAAAAAATGTTGCGCAAGGGCTTTTCGCTTCGTGGTTAGTACATAATAAGGTATACTCAGATAATGAAAAGGGTTCATCTACATAAAATACTTTAAAAATTTGATTATGCCTGAGTTAAGCTCAGCTTATTACTTGAGCTCAAACAATGAGCCATGCCATTTTCGGAGGTGTTCAAAAGCTTATTCCAAACTGAAATTGGGGATTTTTGTTCAGATACAAAGCTTTTGTTTATTTTGAAGTTTATTTGCAGGAGTCTGCAAAACAAAATCTGGATATTACTGACTACTGACGAATTTGGCTTTAAAAAGTGTATGTTGCGCAAGGGCTTTTCGCTTCGTGGTTAGTACATAATAAGGTATACTCAGATAATGAAAAGGGTTCATCTACATAAAATACTTTAAAAATTTGATTATGGCTGAGTTAAGCTCAGCTTATTACTTGAGCTCAAACAATGAGTCATGCCATTTTCGGAGGTGTTCAAAAGCTTATTCCAAACTGAAATTGAGGATTTTTGTTCGGATACAAAGCTTTTGTTTATTTTGAAGTTTATTTGCAGGAGTCTGCAAAACAAAATCTGGATATTACTGACTACTGACGAATTGCTTCAAAAAGTGCAACTTTCCACAGCAATTTTATTTACCCGCAACAAATGCCAATTGCAAATTACGGGTTCCACTTTCGCGTGATGCCTTGTCCTGTCATTCATAATTATGCAAATGAAGCAGATGAGTCCATTCTCAGGTAGCAATTTATCATGTCTCCCGATTTTGCCAAGGATAACAACGAACTCTATAAAAATCATGATGCCAAAATCCAGAGAATCTGGTAAAACAACGTTAGACTGGAATGGCGTATTTACTTGTCAGTAGGTAACAAAGGTAAATTGTATGTGAGTTTTTCAATGTAGTCTCATCGCATAAATTACCTCGGCTACTATTTAAACACATCTACAAAAACTTATCTACGTTTCAGTGTGTTTTTGTACAAAATTGAATTTGGTATTTGTGAATGACTTTTCCTCCAATGAATTAAGACGAGTTTTTCCATGTCTCAAAATTTGTCCGGGGGCTGCTTCAGAAGCAATATATTTACATGACTTTATTAATATATCTGGTTGCAATTTTTCCCCATATGCAATGTAATGCACACCAAAGCTAGTCAAAAAGTCATGGCCAAATTCCCATGCCATACAAATAACTTAGATATGCACATGTACATAATTTGCTTTGTTGTCTGTCTGCTAGATAAAAAATATCTCAAGATATTACGTTGCTTATCCCAATTTGGAAACTTTAATTAAGACAAAGTCAGTTAATTAATTACGGTTGTGCCGTGTTTCATACAAAAATATTGCAGCGTCACCAATTAAAAAAGCGTACAAAGTATGTATGTATGTATCAGTATTTACTGCGCAAAAAATATATAGCAAAATATTATTTTTCATGCTTTACGCACAACTGCACTTCAAACTCTTGAGAATATAACTTCTTCATTCCAACATATTTGCATTCGATCCTTTTCGAGATTACTCCCCCAGACAAACATGGATAAACAAGAGAGGATAGAGCTGTGTGCAAGACTTTTTTGCTCAGTGGAGCGTTGGGCCATCAACGAAACTTGTCCTGATACTGTGATGGATCATTCACATCATCAGCAAAGATCTCTTTTAATTACAACCAAAGTACCTGACAACTTTTTGCGTGAGGCATTCTGAAAACAAAGCCTGACAACTATACCAACAATCGGATGCAATTTTTCAACTTCAAAAGTGATATTCTGTGTTTATGCCACATGCCTAATTTTTTCAGAAATATTTTTGCCTAAAATCATGTCGGTCAAATATGAAAGAGAGAGAGAGAGTGGATAGACTCATAGAATAAATTGCGTTTCACTTGGCCAAAGCTCATAATTTGCTCATCGGGTTCAAAAGTTGAAAAAGTGATTGATCACAAAAAATATTGAAGAAGGCATTGATCTTTCTTCTCGCAAAAAAACGCATTCCAGCGAGGAATTTTTGAGTACAAAGCGACACGAGCCGAGAAAAGTTCACCGGCACCACCATCGCCGCCAGTCCAGTAAACTCTCCAAAAGAGGAGAATTAAGAAGCGCAAAAGAATTTGTTAGCACCTTTCATTATCACTAATTCCCTCGAATCTCTCTGACATGTTTTATGCATGCGATTCTAAATAAAAAAAATATTGCGATTCGCAGGAGCCAGGCGGTTCGATGAACACCGACGAAACAAGGAAGGATGACGTTGCTACATCTCTTCAGACTGACATTTTTTGTAAACAAAAAAATCACACACTCCTTCATTCATTCCGTATTCCTGTCAACGTCATCGTCGCTTTTTGAAATGGCGTACCAAAAGGATTTCGTCAAATTCTCGGAAAAACTTACCTTTTCAAAAGAGGTAAAAATCTGCTGGATATGCGTGTACTTTGTACACTGGGTAAAAATTGTGTGGGTATGTGTGTGATTGCAAGTGATGATCTCGTTAGGTTCGCAGCAGGAGCTGCCGACACGATATCCAACTTCTTTTTATTTATGACACTTTATGCTTCTTCTTTTAACATGGCTATGCCAATTTAGCAAGGTTTGCATCAACTTCACTTATTGAATTTCGTCTAGGAAAAAAATCCTGATTTATAGACGACTCTGTCTCATTTCCTTACAAGCAACTTTTTTCTTCAAGAATGACACTGGGTCCAATGCAACGGTCCAGTTATTAGCGTCTCCAATAATTCCACCCTTTTTCATCTCGATCCACGTGCAAACATGGTAAAATTGTTTACGCTGACGTCTGTAGCATTCAATCAATCAACTAATCAAACAGCCAATTTTGGGAGTCATTGCGATGATTGAAAATGCGCTGCACACAGTGTCAGTAGAGAGAATGGCACGCCTCAGAACTCACAGAGAGACAATGTAAAGTCACTCTCACTATTCCCAACGCTGACCTACAGGTGAGAAAAATGGAGTGGCAGGACTTTGTCTCATCGCTTCAATACTCCTCAAAGTTAATCAACTTGTCAACTTCCCAGTCACACGTATATGAATGCATGGGGTGACCGCACAATGTCAAACTGGTAGATTTGAGTTTTTTTCGATACTTTGATGATGATAGTGTAAGTTTATCCCTGAGATGTGAAGCAGCCTTTCAGAATCGATTTGTGGTGATGGGTTACGATGCACAGCATCCAATAGTTGTAAAAAAACTAAGTGTTGTCACCAATGACAAAGCGGAACTCTCTTCTCTTGGTATTGGTGTCAATGCTACAGTTGAGAAGCACTCCAAAAGCCTACCCAATTAAAAATCTGCGACTGCGAGAGACTTTCGATTGCTTCCACAAATTTATGGTTTCACGATCGTACCTATCCTCCACCGCAGAGCCAGCTGCAGGGAAAATAAGAGGAACTATGGTTTAAATTAAACTGCGAGAACGAGCCAAATCAGGCGACAAACTGATCGTCACCGTTTTCCCAAAACTATTTTTGCTATTTTGTGCTGCACACCCCTTTTTTCGCAGAAAAAAAGAGATGAAATTTGTTTCGTGTGATGGTGCGTCCAGCAACCCTGCAAGCAGGCAACTGTGGCGTGCACTGCGATGTTGCCTACCTGTCTTTGTTTCACTAATCATAAATCATGACCAAGATGATGATGATTCTTTTCGTATGTATGTACATTTTCGTGGAGAGAGAGAGAAGCACAGCACCACAGATTATCGTAATAATAATGCCTTGGCTGTAGGCACGAAGAAATCTTTGTATTCACAGGAGCAGAAAAAAACTGAAGAAACGTGTGAGATGAAGTTCACATTATCTCCATAAAACGGAGAGATATACCTGAAGGAAGAAAACCTGCTGCAAAACTTGCCACAAGCGAACAAAGTCAGTCTCACTCTGGATATGATATGAATATATGTACAACAGCAATTCGCATAGTCGTACACGACACCATCAAAGTTCATCTGGCCGTAAAGGGAGAGCATGCAAAAAAAGATCGGGTATGAGTCTATGTCTCTCGCTTGGATGATCATGAACTGAATGAGAGAGAACTGGAATGGAAGGTGTGTGTATGTAGGTCCTTTTTTTCAGGGAAAATGGACTATTGACTTCTGTCAATTTGAGGACGCGCTAGAACCTTGGTCATGGAAAAGGGTCCTTCTCCTTGATCCCGGGCTACTGCGCAGCAACTGTGAACGCTCTGTGAGCCTACTAATCTCAATCTCATCTTGTAATTCCACAGATTCATCTGCAGATTATTTGGGGACTTTTTATAATACAAGTTTTAATAAAATTGCTGCATTCCAAGTGTATCAAAATTGAAATGGGCATTGTTTGTTGGAATGATGAGGTTGTAAGTTGGTGACTAAACAGAGGCTTATTTGGGATGACCTTTTTGGGGGTGAATGTTGCTTCTGAAGGTCCCCGAGACACGCAGGACAACAAGCCAAAATCATTCATTATTATTTTTTTTATTATTCTCTTGGGGGAAGGGCAACGAGACATGATGTGTACCTTATTGTTACTTTATTTAGACGCGTTTTATTTCGAGAAGTGCATCTCTTCGCAGCTCACCTTTGCAGGTTTATGCCTCGCCGGGAACTGCTTATGGTGCGTAGCACGTACAACAATGGCACAATAAATACCTATGCAAATCCACCAGTGTTGTTGAGGTGATGATCGCCACTGATGTGCATCCTAATATGAAGTCATACAAGAGACATACATACATATGTTCAACGGTGTTTCTGACGAAAGCGAATTTAAGAGGAAATTCCTTTTTTTAAATTCTCAAGTGATATATTAGAGATGCTCATCAATTTTTGCTTACGTCGGTGCTCAAAAGTGCAAACAAGAATGAAACGCGTCACTAGACCATTTTCTAATTACTTTGCAACTCCGTTTCCATTCAACCATGCAGAAAAAGAATTTTTGCAACGATCTCTTCTTTTCCTTCCAGCACAATGTTTATCCAGCCAGAACCTGCTGAATTTAAAAAAGAGTACTGGAAGGAAAACTAATTGCATCATCATCTGTTATGCCCGTACACACAGAGCGCAAATTGCAAATCTTGGAAGGAATGATTAACACTGCCCAGCTCTCAGTCTTACGAGAATCAACAAGGCATCACGAGTTCAGACACACTTCACCGCATCCACATAAACCGAGTCTGCAATTTGAGTCACACTCAGGCTACGTAATAAGCTCAGGTATACAGCATTTACTACGATTTATTACTGCTTTTAGAGGGAATTAAAAGGAATTGCTGCCAGGAGGACTGGCATTCCACCAAACGAATCTCTACTTTACCACTCTGCTGCCTGATGTGCAGGGCTGTAATACTGCACATACAAATTAAGCAAAAAAAATCTCGAGAGTGAGTGTGAATCAAGCACGAAACACACAAGTTTACTTTTCTTTGTCTATTTTTTCATGGAGACTTTTGAGGATTTGCAGATAAAAAAGGCGAGTGAGAGAGAGAGAGCAAGGAACAGAGAAATACTTTTGCCTTTTTCAACTTTGTTCAAGAAAAAATCTTTTTTCTCGTCATGTGACCTTGGGCTTGGGGCTTAGAGCAGTTACCTGATGATCACCATACCAGCATCTTGCCCAGAGCTACTCGTGCGAACCATGTGCTCCACTGAGAGGATAATAGGGCTTTTGCAAAATCGTGTATCTCCGCCGAGGAAGATCTAACGCAGTGGTGGTGCTGGTACGAAGCAGTCAAACTCCCCTTAAGACAATGATGTCTTTTAAAAATTCTTGTCAAATTCCATAACGTGAGATGTAACATGGCATGGACGTGTCATGTAGTGCGCCAAGTACAAGACATTGTTTCAAAAATGGAGGAAAAAGTTCTTGCCATGAATTCAAAATCTGAGGCTCACGGCAGAAAGCTCACTTTTCTGCAAAGTCGATGGAGGTGAGGTGGTGGAGGTACACACGGCCCTGAAGCGGAACCTATACACTTCAATGTCGAACTTTACTAAGTAAATAATCTTTCCAGAAGTGGTTTTCTTAATTTGGCAAAAAAATGGCAAGCACCAAGACGTCTCCTGAATTTCAAATTAATGCATGTTTGTAATTAGCCTTAATCGTTTCCCTTGTTTAGAAATTTATTTTTTCATAAGGTCATTGATATCGTTACACCAAGTATTCTACATCTTTGCAACTTTTCTGGAAAAATTCCAGTTGTTCTCCAAACATCACTCTCCGATTATATCAACTGTGAAAAACATGAGTAAACAGGATGTGCTCCCTACGTGCAATTAATTGCATATCAGTTTTCCCGCATAAATTGATATCCTTGCAAAAGCCGAAGCCATTTCATCACATTATTTTTCGCAATTTAAATGCAAGAATTAGAGCCATATTAGTCCACTTCCAAAGCTTGTAAAAAGAGTGTTTGACTCGTGGACCAAACACAAAAGGTTCGAAGGTCTTTCCAATTACCTTTATGGATTTTTAATGTTAAGTACAAAAGTGCAGAAATGCACATACACACTTCACTTGCCAAATGAGTACTCAGGACTAATCACAACTTTCAACAATACCATGATTGGTGAATGGCAAAGGTAACATTACGCAATTCCTATTTAACTCGCAGAAAATATATGCCTCATGATTACATGACACTTGAATAAAAGAAAGCAGCAAAAAGCTTTTCGAGACTTAATCATTTGACACGATCACTTTTTTCTGTAAATAGGCATTCAATCTATTTTTTCGCGATTAATCAATGAATGCGACTCTACAACTTTGACTTTGATATCAAATTGGAAACGAATTTTGATTGTCAAGTTGGCGTTCATTGTTCAATAGCGTCCCGTTGTCCACCCTTGAAAAAAATTGAAAAGAGAGACACTCTCTTTAGCTCATGTGGATTATGCAATTGCTCAAGTTGAAAAAAAGAGTAGGAATTGGGTGTGACTAGAATACGGAGAGTCCACCAACAATTTTCATTACACCACATTCCTATGAGCTAACAGGGAAAGTCCAATTGACATAAAATAGTGTAACGTCGTCTCTCCGTCGAATCCGTTAGAATTTCAAAGGCGTGACCAATGCGCAGTAATTATTTCGTCGGCAAAAAGAGTGCGTGCAGAGACAAGTGACAAGATGCCATTCATTCATTACTCGATCTCCTTTATCGGACGGAACGACGAGCGGTTTCAGCACGAGCCCTAATAAACCCCAATGTTAAGGAAAATGCCAGAGAGAATTCTCCTGAGAATGGACTTGTGCGCGCAGTGTCCCTCATTAAATCGCGCTCTCGCTCGTTATATTATTTTGTGAGGAGATACCTACGCGTAACACTTTTTGGTGACCGCCACACACACTCTGAAAATTGACTGGGGTGGCTTTGAAATGACTTGTCCTAATTTTCCTCATGATCTTCAAAGAGAAAAGATGGATGGGACTGAAGCATATTAAAGCGAATAATAATTTCTCAAAAAATTATTATTATTTTTTGATTGTCGTGTCTCCTTACTTAAGTCAAACAATAAAAATAAGAAGAAAAAAATTGCAGAACGTGTGCAAAGCCCTTTGAAAGGGAAAAGATATGGACTCGTAAAACTACTCATTTTTTATCTATTTTTTGCAACCATTTTGCAATCGATTTCAACCTTAACCTATGAATAATATTCTTTACTACTTTTTATTGCATGACTTGAAAAAATATATACGAAAGATTGATGGATGCACTCTCTATAATGAATAGGGAGAGAGAGAAAGGATAATAATAATGAATGAGGTGCATAAATAAATACACAAACTTTGCAAACATTTTTAAGGAGAGGAGCCTTTGCGCATACAATTTGGAGGTTGAGACGAGAGCTTACCCAACCACTAATTTTACCCCCAGCTTATGTAACACATTTCCCAAAGAAAATCGTCAAAAAATAGCAGCAAAGCTATATATCTGTGTTATGCAGATACAGAGATAAATATAAACACAATTATTATTATGTATTACCTTAGCCCCTGAAGAATTCAAAGAACTTTTTCTGTTTCAATTCAGGAAAAAAATGTATGGCTTTGGTAGGCAGCCCCCCACAAACAATGCGTTTTTGTAGTACCTCACGTTCGTCTATTTAATTAAGTAGTTTTAACAATACTTTTACATGGAGTTACAAGCTCGTTCAATGAATGCAAATAGCTTTTGCTGTAGTATTTGCCTAAAACTGCCATTACGCAGCAATACAAGCCCATTAAGGAGGCAGAGAAGCAGTGAACTTTGAGAAGTGTTACGTCTCTGACATCGCTTCGAAATATAATCCTTTTTACCATTTATTATTATGAATTGGCTCGCGTAATAATCAAGATTAAGCTTTGAAGTGCGCTAGATATAAAAATCTTATCGTTATTGTGAACAGTGAGATTATCAATGAGTTTATCTGCTGAGGGAGTACATGTGTACTTTGAAATTAGATGTAATATGCAGTTTTCAAAAATTATAGTAGTACAAATAAATCTTTGATCATTCAAATGTTTTCAAAAAGGAAAACCTTTTGTGCAGGTCGATGCTATCCCTTCACTCCATCCAGAATGGTGAAGTTTATAATTAATTTTAACAGTATTACGGACAAGGTCTGAAACAAAAAAAAACTTTAAATCGCTTCATTTTTCTGTAACAAGGCGAAGCAATCATAACACACAGAGAATGTATAAGATCTTTTCGAAAAACATAATTCACCACGAAACTGAAAGCGACAGGTGAAGTTAATAAGAGTTCGTGATTGGGAATACCTTGGGAAAAGCTCATCATCATCTCACCTCACCCTATTTTCACGAAAAGATCTTCTCTTCATTTCATGTTGAACAGGATATGATGCGCCTAACAAGAAATTCCCAACATTGCATAATAGACCCTTTTTGCTGTGCGCTGCTGCTGCTGCTGCTGCAGCAGATTGAATATGAATTTTTTGGAGTCGAGTCCTGTTACAAAATCGAATACAATATCGCTTTTGACATATTACGTAGCGCGCGGAAGTCTTAAAAAAGTT
>JAHZMY010003041.1:0-10833 GCA_027743915.1 Seira sanloemensis | reverse complement strand
TTCTGCTTCTAGTTACAGTTACAATTACAATTACACAACTCTTTTTTGGATCTCTCTAATGATAATGGGCTCCAATCATCCAATCATGTCACTTTGTTTACCTTATTCTGAACTCGATGAAGCTATTTAGTACTTTGTAACAATTTGAAAAATCGTTTAAACCGCCAGTCTTTAACTCCCTTCTCTCATATTTTTTCCCTTAACCTTAATCCGCTAATCATCCTCACAAAATTCACGCTCTGTAAAAAATACTTTTTTTGCATGCTAACGATTTCGCAACTTATTTTTACATGTCACAATGCTCACGTCATTCCAAAAAAGCAATGAAATGTCATGATTTTCATCATGCTGAAAAATACCTCGATTTGAAAATTGCGCGCTGCTGCGACAAACAAATCAAATCCGTGTTTCAAAATACACGAAGCAGGGTTTGACCTTGGCACGAATTCGAAACTCGACTCGAAATTCAAAACCTCAGAATATTCTCAAAGTGTTTTTATTAATCATGGATTTACACGACTTTCACCATTTTTGTCACTAAATACTTCGGAAAAGAACTTCGGAAACATTTCATCCAAATCCAAAGACTTTTATGACTGATGATGACTGGCTACCATGAATCGTTAAAAATGAAAAAAAAAAGAATTCTAACCGCCTTCATTAAAGTAAAAACGAATTTTGAATGTCGAAGGGCTTGGTTTGAGTCGACATTTTCAAAAAAAATGTGTTTGCATGTGGCAACACCAACACAACTCCTGGACTCTACCTCATTTGCATACAAGGTAAGTTGTCAAGGTTCACAACTCTCCCAAAACTTTCATCCATTAACAATACATATTTGGCTTCTTGCAAAAAATACACTTTCCCTCCAATTTTCCAGTCACCCAATATTTTTTGTCTAAAAAACTATTTTTGCCGATTTGACTTCAATTTGTAACTTCCCAGTTTCAATATTTAAAAAAACCTCAACCGAGAATGGGCATTCTTGTCTCCGTTCCAGAACCTGACTCAGACCAGGCACCTGAACAACAAGCACCTACCGCTGTCCCAGACAATGACAATGTAGCAGCTGAGGCTGGGCTCGAAGCTGATGACGAGCCAATGGAGGAAGACACCGAAAATGGCAAGGAGGGGGATCCGGAGGTTCCAATGCGGAGCTCGTCGACCCTTCTCATCGTCGACGGTAGTGGTCAGCTGTTGGGCGAACCCCCTCTCTTGAACCCCGGCTTTGGCGTGACCGTGACCTCCCCACAGCGACTGGAAAGTGTGGCTGACCTGCAGCTGCTTCAGCCGCTGAGGTCTGGAAGTGCCTTCGTCCAGCTCGACCCGCTCATGATGAGAGTCAAAAATGGTGGTGGTGGTGGTGGTGGTGGTGGTCTTAGAGGTAGACCCCCTCTCCCCTTCAACTTCGGACCTGGTGGCCCCTTCGGCAGTGGTGATGACGGGCCGAAGCCTGAGGATGTACCGGACTCGTTTAAGCTGGAGATGGTTGGCGGTCTTGAGGATCAGATTGGGTATTTGAAGAGGTCAATCATACTGCCGTTGGCGAGGCCGGAGGTGTTAAGGGAATGGGGCGTGACAGCCCCCAGGGGGATTCTCTTGCATGGACCTCCAGGTGAGGATATTGAATATTAACTTTGTGTGATATTCGGTGTTCAGTGACTAAATTGGTGCCGTCCCGGCCCGGTCCCGCCTAGCTATAAATATGTCCTGGTCCGAATTGCCTCTTATGTCGAGTACTTTTTAAACAGTACTATAAAATATTTTGAACTAAATTTTATGGTTGAAAGATTACGTTTCTTTGAAGCACTGGAGCTGTGCTTCAAAGAAGCTTTTTAAAAATAAATATCGTTTATTTTAAATCAAATGAAAAATTTTACACCCAAAATTAGATACTTTGAAGCAAAAACGGCAAATCTTGGGTTGATTAAAATTAGCTATCTTCGGGGAAAGTCTTTAATGCACGATATGTATGAAAAATGGGGAGAAGTTTTGGCACGTTCAGAAAGAATTTTGATAGCTTGAAGAAAATTTGTATAATGTTTTAGAAAAATTGTAGAACGCCGGATCACCAAAAATTTATTTCAGGTTAACTTTTAAAACTTCCACACATTTAATGCGAGTTTGCGCAAAATTCGATAAAAAGTGGATTAGTGGACGTTAGGAAACAGTCATGAAACTCTAATGATTTTCTGTCCCTCGTAAATTGTACCGGCCATTGGAAAAAATGGTCCCGGGATTGGCTGTAGTTTAGTCACTGACTGTAGAATATGTGCTTAAACGGTATTTTTAAACAGTTATTTTTTTCGGAAGGTACCGGGAAGACCTTCCTCGCCAAAGCCCTCGTGAACGAGCTGAAGAAGCACCTCGGGCAAAAGGTCAGCTTCTTCTACCGGAAGGGCGGCGACGTCTTCACAATGTGGTTCGGAGAGTCCCAGCGGAAACTCCGAGAGACAAATTCACACAAGTAGGTGGGCCAACGAGGATAAGCCGAGTGAAGGGGTTATCAAGACTGTCGCCGCAAGAGCTTCAGGCTTTTCTGGGGCGGATCTCGAGAAGCTTTGTAAGGATGTCGTGTATGTCGCGATGGAGGAGAATGGCGGCCAGATCACGGATGACATGAAGATCACCGAGGCGCACTGGCTCAAGGCCATGGGGTCGATGACGAGGACGGCTGCAGGGAGCTTCGGGAGCGCCATTTACATCCCACAAAGGCCCACCGAGGTGGTCGAGCTGTTGACGAAGCCGTTGGTGGCGAGGGTCATGGAGATGATGGCGCCTATGCTGAGTCAGGCGTCGTTTGAAGTAGGCTTTTTTTATTCGAAAGGTCATTTGATTTTGACCTTAACTCTCCAATTCGCCTTTTTTTTCTCCGCAGGTGACCCCAACCTACCAAAAAAGCTTCCTCCTGCACCTCCTCCCGCACCAGTCAAAGTCCTTCCTCACCTCCCAAATCCTGCCCAGTATCTTGACCTCCCCCAGCCTCAAGAAATGGTCCATCTTTGAGCTCTCCCCCTCCCTCGTGACCACGCGGGTCTTGCAGGGCCACCACCCCACAATCTTCGGCGCCATACAGCATGTCCTCAGCCAAGCCATCTCCGCGAGCTCCGAACAGCCCGTCATCCTCTTCGCGCCGAACCTCAACGAACTTTTGGAGCTGTCCAAGGCGAACCACATCCCTGACTCAATGGTCCTCCAAGGCCTAGGACAGATCTGCGGGCCGAGGATGCTCCTCCTCGCGACCTCCTCCGTCCCACCGGACCAGGTGCAGGCGAAGGTTCCCAACTTCAGGGCCCTCTTCAACTGGCCCCGGAGACAGTTGCACGCCGCCAATCCGACGTGTGCTGAGCTCAAGTCCTTCTTCGCTGAGGTGATGAGGAGGAAGCTCGACGGCCTGCCGGAGCGGCAGGTGCCCGAAGAGATCAAAGTTGTGATGCAGGGGGCCATGCAGAAGGCGGCTGAGTGTGCGGACAATAGGAACTACGAGGAGGTCTTGGGACTCTGGGGCAACTTGAATGAGGTGCCTGTGGATAAGATTGAGGGGCTCCGGGGGAGGTACGACGAGGTGATTAAGAGCTTCAATAACTTTGGCCGGAAGTAGGCGAGGGGAATGTGTCGTGGATCGAGCAAAGAAATTAACTGACCCATAATTAACTTTAACTGTCTTGAAACTTAAAGGAAGTAAAATATAATGACTTATGGCATTCCACTTTTTTTGTAGCGGTGAAAATGAGATATGCAAATTCTTGGAGAATACAAGAAGAATTTTGCGACGATTTAATAATGACGATGAGTAGCTAATAAAAGTCTGATTTAATAGCGCTATAATAACTGGAATTATTAAAAAGTTGTTTTTCTTTCCCAGTGAAGTCTTTTTTGTAGTTTTGGATTTTTCCCAGTGGGATGGAAATAAGTATTTATTGGAAAAAAAAGTTTAAAATGATCCGAAGTTCGGATTCCGAACTGCCCAATACGTCTGCTGAATGCATTACATAATTTGTCTCACAATGCCCCAGCCACTGAGCTTTTCCCACTTTTTACATTGTGCATATTGTAGCAATCGAGCTTTTAGCAGTTTTTCGAGCAGCTAGGTTTGGGACGCCCAAAACAGTATTTACCGGTTTTGACGAATTCTAAGATTTTCCCGGATTCCAACCCTGCTTTTGTGTATGGAATTGTGAGATTTGATATGCAAAATGTGATATTGTTCTATAATGATGACGGTTCCATAAAACTCTAAAATTAAATAGCGCTACCTAATAACTTTCTCCACAACAAATAAATAGTTTTTTTTTCTTACCTGGTAAATTGTTTTGCACCGGACGTGCTTCGACACGGTCTCTCGCGCCTGCGCCGCGCTACCCACCTTCCCTTTGACGCGCGCAAACTTTCGCTCAGACATTTTGAAGAGTTTGGCGCCACCTCACTTTCACTCATTTGGTCAACAAAATATTTAAGTATGGGGAATCAGCTTGGATAATTGAGAATTAAACGAGCGACTTCAAACCTTAGGGGAATTTTTTTCCACAAAGGTATAACATTGGCAAAATGTCGCCTGTAACACACTGACACTGGCGTCGAGCTTCAACTGCTCATTACACCTTTACAATCACTAATCACGTACAAAAAAATTGGGAAGTTTTAAAAAAGATATTCATGTTGCAATTTGCAAAAAGAAGACACATTTCATCAGCACATTCCGGTTCCGGATTCACAAGTAATTTGCCAATCGCCTACAATTTAAATTGAATAACTAGGCATACTTCATTGTTGCAAAAAAAGACACATTTTAATATCATCGGCACACTCCGGCTTTAAACATAATTTGTAATTTTATATCCCGTTAAGCTTAACGTTTAATTAGCATAATGCTTGCAAAAAAAGACACGTGTCATCCTCATCGTCGGCACAGTCTGGATTCACAATTAATTTGNCACACTCCGGCTTTAAACATAATTTGAAATTTTATATCCCGTTAAGCTTAACGTTTAATTAGCATAATGCTTGCAAAAAAAGACACGTGTCATCCTCATCGTCGGCACAGTCTGGATTCACAATTAATTTGCATACAAATAAGATCAAATGTATTTGCTTAAGTCGCACTTGGTTTTAAATTGACATAAACGCCAATTAAAATTATTATTGTTGGGTGTCGGTTACCTATTCTCGAAAATCTAGCTGAAGGCGGAAGCTGTATTAAAATTTAAATGATTTGAATTATTCTTTTAAACGCAAAAAAATCGTTTACCACTAAAATAGTCTTCTCATATTTATTATATCTTCTGCTGGATTATTTAAATCAAGTGCAGTCAGCAAGTAATTTGCATATTGAGTTGTCTTCCAGTTTCCCAAGTTCTAAAATTATTCTCTCAGCTCAACACGTGCTTTCCTTCCGGAGTTTTCCGAGCTTGACTCGAGTTTTAAAGCCCTTTCAAACGTAGATTCAAATGCTTTAAATCATTTTGTCGGTTGTTTGGATGAGGTAGAGGTAGAAGTGATAAAAAAGTAATTGCTTAATCTGCATAATAATGTGCACTCATTCCTATCCAAACTCACTTCAGATTACAGATTGTGTAAGTACTCAAAAACTCACAAGTCGTAAAAAACAATTTCTCACATAGACATACATGTATCTATTTCCCGAGAGCTTCTGGAGCACCAGCACCAACCGACAAAAAATACATGGAAATCAGTGAACCGTGACGAAACGAGTATTGCTATCTTTTTTTCACAGGATTTTTTTCGCCCATTAGATTTACAAATTACAATTGCAGTATGCAGAAAAATTGTACTGAGCGTATGTAACAAAAAAGAAAAAAACTCGGCGACTTTGCGAATTTAGGTCGAAAACCAAGAAGGCAGAACAACGTACGAAATTCCTTCACATAAATTTTTTGCACAATTTGCTAATTCGCACTTGTTCGTTCTTCCGTTTCCCCAGTTTTCCGGAATGATTTAAGTATTCTTCAGCGCCGGCTGAAGTCCGAGGTTGGCTGTTGGCTTCAGAGACGTTCGCGAATTTGGAATTTTAGACTATTTGTTGCAGTTCCAATTGCAGCTAGTCTGTGTGAAATCCGTTTCCGGGTGAAAAGAACAAAACTCCGAGCTTCTTCCAGACCGAGTTGAAATTCGCATCAGACTTGGAATTTGTTTTTGACAGGCTAAAGGAAGTCTTGTCTTGTGTGGCTGTGCAATAAAAATATAAAATATATATACATTTTTTTGGAGAACAAATTTCACTGCAAATGGAAACCACCGCCCACGCAATTGCAATTTAAATATTTATAGGTATATGTATACATACTCTTGTAGATTGAAGTTGAGCTGTGGCATTTTGGATTTCTCAATTTCATACTCGCTGTCTGGACACTGGACACTGGAAAGAAGGGGAAGAGGTATCCAAAAATTGCGTAAGAGGATTCTTAGACCTTTCCAGAGGCAAGCCGCAAAGCCTCCACGAGAGTCTGAAATGTGCAAAAAAATATTAATTAAATATGGCAAAGTTTTTTCATTGAAGTGAAACTCAAAGACGTAGACACCTACATACATATAAATATTTTCATTATCACTAATAATTATTCAACAGCATTATCATGAAACAGTCGAGAAGGGTCCGTTCACAAATATCTACCAGACGTCAACTGTCAAAGCACGTGCTCTGGTTCAAATGACCAAGTGATAATAAATGTCCAAAAAATGTAGGCATATACAAAAACGCTTATTTTAAACTTGTGTTTGAACTATGTAAGTGTATGGTAATAATGTACGACGTCCTTAATGAACGGTCCCTATACCCTAGAAAAACAGCTAATTCGTGGTTAAACATTTTTACATGCAAAAACTTGAGCTTTTCTTTCCTTACAAACTGCTGACATGACTATTTTGACTCTTTTTTCTGCGTGTGGCAGAATTTAATCAGACGTCAGAAGAGGAATTACAATGCCATAATCATAATACATTATCTGCCGCTAACAAGATTTTTGTCTGCGCTAATTACCATCTTTTCACGGTCTACTTGTGCTCCAAAAAAGAGGAGGAAAAAATAATAAAAACTTTGTTCCAGTCACACACATTTAACTGTTAACACAGTTAAACGCAAAAATTCTCTAATATTTATGTATGTAGCATTCGCTTTTTATTGCAAACGGAAAACAATGTACTTTTATTATTAACTGTCAGTTTCAATATTTTGCACAAAATTTTGCAAACTCTTCCAAAAATAAATAGTCTGAACATCTATAGCTATTTTTGGAATTTATACGAGTCAATTAACTAGGCCATTCACATAAAACTCACAAGATCCTAGTATATGACACATGCCATGTGGCACAAATTTTTTTTAAAATATTGCATTATTCCGGTGCGTGCGAATGACATAAAAAATTAGCTTTCGCCGCACTTTTTCCTTCACTCATCACTTTTAATTACATAAATAAATCAAGAATCAAACATTTTTTACAATTTAATATTGCTTTCTAAAGACGACCTAGTTTTTGACGTTTCCCCAATTTCCAGTGTCACGTGCACACATCCACACATATGCAAAAAAGGTACATATTTCGCTGAAATGCATATTTGGTACTGTACATACATTATGTACATACATCGTACATCCCTGCCATTTGTGAAAATACCAGTTGTCATCATCACTACCTTTACACAAAGGAAACTAACTTTCATCTGACTTGAAATAAAAGTTTGATGGCACATTAAACTTTTAAATCGATGCGGATTACGCGGATTATGTAAATTAGCTGCTGGCTGCAATGATTCTTCAAATCACATTTATCGATTATAGTCTTAGTCCAATGGCTAAAGATAGATTCTATGGGATTACGTCATGTCAAGTCCATGTCTTCATGCCTTCATGTCTTCAACTTTTTTTTTGCAAAAAAGCAAGTAGAAACGAATATATTTACAATAATTTACATACATATTTGCGTGAAATTATCTCATTAATTCCAAAAGTCGCACTTTAATCTTTAATGTTCAACTTGAGATTTTTTGCAATGAAAAACAAGCAAGGGAAATATCATGCAGATAGCAGGCAATGTTGCAAAAAATCGCGAATTTTTTACTGCGAATTTAATGTGTGACTCTGACTTGTCACGCTGCATTTTTGCTGGACAAAATATTCAATATAAAGAGTTTAGCTTTTTCTGATTCAACTTTGAGTTTAAAATGAACCCATATCCCTGCCTTCATTATCATCATCCATTATCAAAACTCAAAACTGAACTTACTCACTTTTTAATGTAGAAAATATTTGCCAGTGTTTTGGGCTCGAACTCAAAACTCAAAACTCAAACTGCATCTTTCACATGAGCCGGACTCATCATATTTTTGGCATTGTAAGTTATAACCGCTTCGAAATATTCAGTGAAGATGAGTGGCACAAACACAAACACACACACATGAATTAATTACCTAACTTAAGAATGAAAAATCCTGTAGAAAAAAGAAACAAGTCTCGAAAGAAAATACTCCCGGCTTGTAAAAAATAATTCGTGATTAAATGCAACTGGGACTCTGGATTCTGGATTCCAGACACGGAGATGATTTCGCTGAAACTTGCAAAAAACTAGCAAGAATTTCAACTTTAATTAGATCATCCATCAGAGTCTGAGTCAATCCGGTCTTCTTTAAATAACAAAAACTTTTACAAAAAAGCACGTTTCCTTCTGTAGTAAAGTTCCTCGAACTTCCTCGAATTACAAAATTTATTTAAATAAGTGCACAACAGTTTTTAACTTGAGCTGTGAGTCAGTCCACAAAAAAATATCTCCCTAAAAGGCGAAATGAAAGATTCACATTTTCTTTTTTTATTTAAAATTTATCATTAATCTTCTCTTTTCCAGTTTCCGGTCTCTTTGCAAAAATTTGCAGTTTCGGGACAACTCAACACTCAACCGACTCATTGACACATGATCGTCGTGCTTTCTGCCGAGAACATTTTCATTTTGAGTTTTAAAGACACTTAATGTATTTTTTCGACGGTTAAATATATCCCTTATCAGAAGAGAGGGTCTCTCGGTGCCATCGCAGTTTTTTTTGCAGTTTTTTCTATATCCTTCTATCTAATTCTTGACTCAACTTCCGCTCGCCTCCCCGTCTTTGGAGCTCTCTGGTCACCACATGTTGTCAAAAAAGAAACAAAAAAACTGTGTTTTTTTGCTTAAGCCTTTGTAAATTGTATGGAAATAGCAGACAGAGTACAGAGCCACACTCTCTCTCACACACACATTTCTCATTTCCCTTTCACCTCCAACTTTCAATTTCAATACTCAGCCAGAAATTCGCCTCCAGTCAAAAGTTTTAAGTACTTTGCATTAGCATTTTACAGATTAGCCCATTTTTAATAAAGACTTTTTTGTGTGTCAAACTAACATATATATCGTGGTGCATCGTCTCTGTGTGTTGGACTGTTGGAGTGTCCAGAATCCGCAGATATGGATTAGTATGCACTTTGTACATATTTACATATGTGCTCAAGTTCTGTCCAAAAGCTCAAAACTTTTTTTCATTTTTTTTGTTTGGGTCTGCAATCTGCAAACAGTCCTGTCTGTCCTGTCCAGTCTGTCCATTTACAGTTTAAAACTCATGTAAAATGTTGTCCTCAGTCTTCAGCACATTTTTATGTACACACAAGTATTTACCCTCCTAGACTTTTATTTTTTACATAATACTTAAATATGTATATATGTATGTAATAATAATAATCATAATCATACTTTTTTTAATGTGCCGTATCCTGTCCCACTCACAGACTCATCAACAGCTATGATGATATTTAGATGTTAGAAGGAGCTACTTTAGCTCAAAAACACATGCACTCACATGACACAAAAGAACTCTTCTTTTGTAAATCATCTACCAACACTTGTCCACATTTTAGAATGTAAAGTCTAAAAAAAGTGGACACGACTATCAGACTATCCGGCTATCCGGCCATTTATTTTTGCAATCCTGCAGAAAAAAAAACTTTTTTCATCATGTGAAATCGGTCTCATGCCCAAAACACTGTCTGCTTTCAACTTTTAAACAAATTCTGCACACATACAATTTTAGCACATTTTCGCTTGTTATTACTTACACACAATAATAATTGCAAAGTCTTTTGAATTGAGATTGAGATTCGAGAGGTTGTTGGAGGTTGGAGGACGGAGGATGGAGAAGATGAGCAGTATGCTAATGAGGTGTAAAAACTAAATAGCGCCAGTCCACGGATTGGGATTTGAGATTTGAGATTGGGAATCGGCATTTGCCAATCTCGCCTTCACTTATGTATGTATGCACATATTACATAATCATATGCACACACTGGCAATAAAAAATGAAGATTGTTTTATGTGTGTGTGCAAGGTTTTTCTTAGTCTCATCTGAAGATTTTTGTTTTGTGTGTGTGTGTTTGTGTGACATTGAGATTTTTGAGAATGCACCGAGAACGTAGGAAAGTATGTACATATTATGTACATGTGCAAGTATCTATTCATGTATTTTTTGAAGGAAAAGACCGAGAAAAAAACTTTTTTGGGGAATGACATATGAAGAAGGTTGCAGCATACCGAAATGTTATGCTGCTGCCGCTGGGCTCTTTTTGACACTTTGGATATTGGATCAGAGTTTGGATCTCGGGAATACTTTTTTAGGGATATGGTATAGAAGTAAGGGTTTTTTTGGGTAGCCTTTTTTATGTACTTACTGACGTTTTTGGTTGGAGTTTTGGTGTCGGTGTCGGTGTGAATGCACTCTGACTCTGACTTGGCTGAATGGTGAATGGTGAATTGAGAGACTGGCTATGGAGATGGAGATGGAGAATGAGAAGAAAGGCGG
>JAHZMY010003040.1:0-17586 GCA_027743915.1 Seira sanloemensis | reverse complement strand
CTCGA
This sequence comes from Seira sanloemensis, assembly GCA_027743915.1. Classification (NCBI taxonomy): domain Eukaryota; kingdom Metazoa; phylum Arthropoda; class Collembola; order Entomobryomorpha; family Entomobryidae; genus Seira; species Seira sanloemensis. The sequence continues at coordinate 17,581 of JAHZMY010003040.1, read as the reverse complement.
ATGCTAATGCTCCATTCACTTGTTTATTGATTGCTTCACCGAAATACTCACATTTTTACTACTGTTCACTTTTTGGTGTGGGATAAAAAGAGCATCTCATCTCTTGAACAAAAAAATGATGTAGCAAAAAAAAATCTACTTCGACATCAACTTCTTTGAAGGCAAAAGATTGTTCGCTTAAGAACCTATTAGGAGATTCCCTTTCATAAAATGTGGCAAAAATCATACCCCTCACAATGCACGTAGGTATAATGACTCCTTCACACACGTATGTACATTTCCCTTGATTCAAAGTTCCATCCACGATAAAAAGCCGACCCTACAGTTGGTACCAAAACGCTGTATAAAATCCCTTTCTTTCCTTATTTTGAGATTTTATATTTTTGAAAAAGTGCATTGAAATCACGGATTTCAAGGCCAGGCTCACTCAAGTTAGAAAAAGAGGTGGTTTTTGTTAAAACTGCGATATAATGATACAGTGAAGACGAAAGACGCTTCACTTGTTCATGAATCATGATGGACTGAAGGTATGCTTTTCTAGAGGAAAAAATATCTCTCAAATTCCACTCTAATGACAGTTGAGTTGATGTTTACGCTGTAAGAAAACGGCAACTCCGCCTCGGCAATAACGCATACAATGCTTCCTATATAATTTTCTACGATTTTAAAAGCATGATGGACATTTTGGATGTGGCAATCATAACATTATTCCCCGGCACATTGAACATTCTGGCCATTAAGGATTCGCCGAATGGGCTTTTGAAATTATGCAGGTATGCCGTATAGTAGTACGTTTTGCACGTACCAAAAAGTTTCGCTGAAAATTTTTATTTCTGAGAAATTCTTGAATTTGCTATTTTTACATGTTCTACTGCAAAATATGAAATCGTGAACATGAACTAAAAATACAAGCTTACAAGCATCCCTGTGCAGAAAAACAAACTCATTTATTATTGTTATGAACAGGAGTCACGTGAGCGAATCGAAAAAAAGGTTATCAGAGTTCGTTCCAAGTTTACACATATATGAAGATACATACGAGTATAATATTCTGAAAATATTTTTGAAATAGAATTCCCTTCTATTATAGCGTGCTTGCTGAAGTGCATTTTTCTCTCCCTGAAAAATTGCACTATTCAAGACAAAGCCGGTTAGTCCTGATTCGCTGATTACGCACGAAGCGAATGGTACCGAGAAAGAAAGATAGAAACAAGAGCAGAACAGCTCGCTATTATGTATTGTTATATCATCCTCTTCGAAATCAGAGGATCATCAGTACTGTACACGAATCATGGGAGTATTGTAATAAATTATGGTAACAATGCAATAAAATGCAGATTTCTGCTGCTGATGATGATGAAGTGAGATGCTCTTCAGGCGGAACCAGGAATTCGTTTTCTGAGATAATGATACTGTTGAAATTACAAAATTATGTATGAAACAAATGATAATCATAAAAATATCAGGATGAAACTCGGTGCGTTATGTGTGCCGCATTGTGAAAAAGTCAACGAATCCTGCAGGAATGCAGATTGCAGATATTCATACATGTGTACCTATTAGAAGAGATTCTTTTGAATTCCAGAATAGAATAGGAAGGTGTCTCGGTAAAAATTTATACAGGAAATGCTTTTTTGTTAGCGATATCCCTGCGATACGTCATGCGTGTGCTGGCGCACACCATTGTTTTCATGTTTCTAGGCCTTAAGGTTTTTGAACATGAATGATGAAATTGCAAAAATAATGACAGGATTTGATTATTGCGTTCACGTGCATGCATTTTGTGCGTCTAATTCTACAAAAAATATGGGTCTGGACTGCTGCGGTTGGTCTAACTATTTATCTACTTAATCAAAGGAATTTTTGCGCATGCGCCATATAAGTACATAGGATGAAACAGGGTGTAAAAAAGATATGTTAATGAAAAGCAGATAATTGTAATTATCACATCATAATTTATGACTTTGTTTTTGTTCCTAATATAGTTTAAGGACGATGGGAAGCGTAGCGGCAGAACATGTGACGTTACAGGAGGCGCTGGTGGGAGCAGCGGTGGGGATCCCTCATGCTATAATTCAGACGCTGGTAAGTTCTCAAAAATGAAAGGCCGCATTATTAATACATATTCAATGGACATGATGGGATTATGATTATTGCATAATATCGTCATCATTAGAAGCTAAATATATATATTTTAATGAAAAGAAAAGGAATTATGATTATGAATTTGAGAGTAACCTTCACCATTCAAAAGTCAAAAAGATTTGAAATTGATTGAGAATGGCTTTGTGTAGAAGGTTTAGTCACAAAAAAGCTATTTAAAGAGATTTGATGAATGGGAATTGATTTTTAGAGAGAGAGTTTTTTTCGTTATCATCGCATTGAAAAGCGTATCATTCAATTTACACGAATTAGCCATAACTATAAATTCAAAGGAGATTGGATGCTAGCAATATTTAGTTTTGCTCTTGAGCACAAAAAAAGGCATGTTGGGATATATGAGATTTGAATGAGAAAGAAGTTATTCTTATTGCATGCTTCATTCTTATTACTCCACGCAGCAGAAATACTTATATAGAGGTCGTAATCATAATGGTAAATGGCATGTTCACTCACGGATTATCTAATTTGGTCATCACATCATGAAAAAAAGTACAAGAAAAAGGCGAAAAAATGGCGAGTTTGATGTTTACAATTTTCATGAAGCAGATATTTTTAGGTAGGCTGGGAGTGTTTGTAGTAATGTGAATGAATGTATCTGCAGTTGATTATGCGTGCGTGCGATTAAAATGTGAGAGACGGAAATGCCAAACGTGAGACGATAGGAATGAAGAAAAAGGAGTTTTTCTCTCCTGACGTGATTGATGGTAAAGTTTCAGATCAAAAATTTGACTTGGCTTAAAAGAGGAAAATTGTTTGTGTAGGTACATTACTTTTATTTTATTCGTAATGCGAAAAGATAATTGCATTGGATGTTGACATGACTCAAACATCAGAATCAGACAATGGACTGGCTTAAACATGCAGCATTGAAATTAAGAAGAGGAAGAAAGGCTCAAAATACTTGTTATATTTTGGTGCATGCATTTAAAATTGTAGTTTCAAAATCGTGAAAGAAACAGAAAGCAATTTAAGCACAAGGAAAATGAATAGGTATAGCTGCAAAGGGCAGAAGAATGAATTATGAAATCCTTGAATACACGAGACATTTTGCGAAACGAAAAGATGTTTTATGGTGAATTGTAATTGGGCAGAATATTTATTGCCAATTCCCTTTATAGCCTTGTGACCTGAACATTTAGTTTTGAATTGGTGTGACCTATTGACTTTCATTATCAATGGGCTCGAGCTAGAATAGAATTTAAACTTTAAAAATGCATATGTATTTATGTGATTTTGTTTCAGAATTGGTATTGACCGACGACAGCAACAGCGTCCCGTTAAAGTCGGGGGCAGCAAACTCGACCAGCATGATGAGTTTCAAGGAGAACCAAAGGATGAAAGTTGCCAAAGAACTGTTGGAGACGGAGAGAAAGTACTGCCATATCACTGAAAACAATTCAGGAGACTTTTGCATTGCCCCTGAAGAACTCAGGGATTTTAACAATGAAAGACATAAAGTAATTCAAACCTAAATATATGTATAAATGTAATTTGCAATTTTGTTTTGAATAGCTTGAGATAACCATTTTTTGCATTTACAGTACCTTATTCCCAGAGGAAGTGTTCAAATTGTATGAGAAACACTGTGGCCTTTTGTCCCAGTTGGAAGAACGGGTTGCTTCCTGGAAGAACCAACCTACTGTTGGTGACCTGCTTGAAAGGTTTTTTATAACTCGATATAATTATTTTTAAAGTGGTCAAATTGAGATCTTCCCGTAATTTCACAATTATTGCTTTTTTAATAGATTCATCAATGGCGAAGACGCAAATGTGCTGCGACTCTACACCAGCTATGTGAACGACTTTCCCGAAGTCCTAAAGACTTTTCATAAACTGTGTCGAAGCTGCTCTGATTTTACCCGCTTTCTTAAGTCGACCCTTGAGCATCCCACCTGCGGAGGTTTGGACCTCGGAGCATTTCTCCTAACCCCTGTTCAGCGGATGCCCCGCTACATCCTGCTTTTGAAGCAAATGATGAAGTTCACCGATATGGGGCATCCTGATTACAAAAACATCAGTATTTGCTTGGACCGGCTACGAGAGTATCTGAAGAGGTTGAACGACTCGATGGAACATTCGTTCCAGCTTGTTACCGCCCAAATCAGTCCCCAGCCGCATGAGCCCCTCATGGAAAAGTTGATGGGGTTCTCCGTAAAGAATCATTTCCCTCGGGCTAGTACATCCAGCCAAAGCAGCACAGGTGGAGAGCACGAGCAAGTGGTCCACAAAGTCCGCTACAAGCGATCGACCTCAGTACCGCGCAGTAGCCACTCCACCTCTTCGGAAACTGGAGGGCCAAAATCCATGCCTGCAACCAGCACAGGCTCCGGCGGATGCGTCAATGGGCAGAAGGAGCCAAAGTCAAAGTTGAAAAGCAGATCGAAAAGTGACTGGGCCGTTTGCAACAACGCTGTTGGAAGTAAAAACTCCATAGCAGAGGCGGACGAAGGGAAACGCTGCATGAGCTGTAACTGTGCAAATTCGTCCCAATCAAAGTTACCAAACGGAGCGGATTCCTCCTGCTCTGGAAACAATTCAAAGCACCATTCCAGATTCAAAGGGAAGAAGAACATGTTGGAGCGGACGCTCAGCGACTCTGACATCAATTCAGATGGCGACGAAGGCTCTCTCGAAGAAAAGGAGTCGTCAGCTCGAAAGTTTTCAACGTCCAAGAGTCTCTCACGATTTCAACCAGGATGACGACGACATTGACGCAAGTAATCTGGAGTGGTTTATCAGTGAGCCAAGCCTGTGTGAAATGAAACATGGAAGCATCGTTCACCACCGACACGATGCAGTCGTCACACCAGACGACGAAGAGTTCAACCTCACGAGAAACGCATCATCCCTCCGACGAAACATGATGATCCGCCCAATGACTACAAATCCGTCCGGGCGCGTCGTTGCCCGATTGACCCGCGCCAGCGAGTCAGAGATGAATCTGCACATGCTGGAAAAGTCTGGAGAAAAGGAAGCTCGCGCACCCAAGAGCAAGAGTAAAATGTCATTGAGGACCTCCCTGAAAAATATTTTCTCCATCAAGAAAAGGTACCGGAGTGGTGGGAATAAGAGCAGTAAGAATAATGAGAATGGCGTCAGCAGTGGCACTTGCACTTCCGCTTTATGTTCCGGCACCACCACGTCCACAACAATATCGACCGCAACTGCCACCGCTAATTACCGCGTTGTCTACACGGACGGGGCAAAGTTGGGAACAAATGAGCAAAGGGTTGCACTGCTAAAGAACGCCAGTAACTTGCCTAGTTGCCTCGTGAGCGCAGGGACGAGTTTCACGGCGAGCACTACCAATATCAATAATATCTGTGGTGGCGGCCACTCCACCACGACCACCACCTCCAATGCTACAAGTAGTAATTGTTGTTCGAATGAGCTCAAGGCTCTCGGCATTTCACCGCTTCTTCAATATTTGCACCGCATGCCCAGTTACCTCGAGTTGATTATGTTTAGCGTGCGAGAGACCACGGTTTAGAGTCTAGAGTTTAGAGTGCCTTTCACAAATAAAGCCATCTTTTCTGCTATTTTTGATTTTCAATATTTTTATTACCTTACATGTTTAGTTTGTCTAGCTTGATTTAAAAAAAATTGTCCATAGGTGATTGTTTTGTAGCATTATTATATTGTACTTTTGTGACCTATATTTTTACTTTGTTTGCCATATATTGTAAGTTCTTATTTGGAAGATGAGCGAAACCCGAATAGAATTTGTTGGAAAGGATAGACTGTACGGACGTAGTTGCAATATGACTATGGAAGAAAAATTGAACTAGAGTTTAATTTATTTTTAGAAGTTTGTTTTTGATATCGTATTGTCTACATCTTAATTTGCTTGCCGTTTTTTGTTACACGCTTAATGAGAATGTACTATTATTATGTATTGGATGTTTTTTGGAGCTGAGGGTTTTCATAGTACTTTTTGCACCGCACCAACTCGGTCGTTGTTCTGAGGTAAAGTTATTTCACTGCTGCAAGGAAAATGCATGCTCAATTTCAAATGCACTTTGTTGTACATAAAGACAAAATCTCATGAGGAAACAGGAGAATGACACAAAAGGGAATTATTGAATGAATGGAGAAATGAAATAATGTTTTTATTCTATTTTTAGGAGTAATCGTTCCTTGCAAATAAGCCATCCTATCCCTCCGTCTGGAACCACTAGTACAACGAATACCACTCCGTCCGTTATGAGTTTTCATAGTATCAACACACCTGAACAGCACTTGCACCTTCAACGACTCCAACAAAATGAGCTACAAAGCATGCCTATAGAATCAATGGGAGGAGTCTCGTCAAACTACTGCGGCACCCAAGTGTCCGTTTCGCCGAACGGGGAAGACGGAAAACTGCCCTCTTCTGAGCCAAAGACTACAATGTCGCTACCTTACGTGCCCTCCACAAGTTCTACCACGAGCATGGCGAGCAGCAGCAGTGGGGGCGCGGCGACCTCCACGAGTCAGCATCGCTACGTGAAGAACAAAGTTCCAAAGTTTCCTCGCACACCATTCGTCAAAAAGCATAGTGCTCACGCAAACAATGGCGATGTTCAAAAATGAGTACTTTTTTGGAGACCGAAAATGTATTAAAAAGTTCATGCCCTGAATATTTTAGTGATTCTTAAAGAGTACATGAAATAAATATTTGAAAGGTAAATTATTCAAATAAAATATTATAATGTTTTAATCCAAGCAATTTTATAAAGCATTTATTTACTTTTCATATTATTCAAAGTTGCAAATAAATATCCAAAGAGGGCAATAAGTCTTTTTTTTAGAATTGACTAGATCAAGTTGAAATGAGATCATCATAATATAACTTGCTTAACACTTCAATGTTTCAACAAACGGACGGAATTTAAATTGGTATTACTGATCATCATTGATATGTAGTGCATGGATGACTTGTGACAAAATGGCAGTGACTGGGACAATCTTGTTAACATGGAGCACTAAAGAAGTCCCCTATTGATTGCATTAGATGACTGCTGCTGCTGAGATTGTGCTTCTGCAAGCCTATTCCTAAGTAAAGCACATTCGCCTTGCAAATTCTGGTTCTCTTTTAGTAGTCCACTTTGTTTGGAGAGCAACTGGAAAATCTGAGGTCCCGGACCGACATCATTGATCCATCCAGCAGCATTTTGTTATAAAATTGGAAAAATAAACTTTCATTAATATTAATCATCGATTCAAAAGGGGAATGTCAAAAAGCATTTTTGGTATATCAAAAATAAATTTTTCGTACTTGACGTGCAAGGAATTTGGAGAAAGTATTTTTATGCATGCAAGTCAATTTTGAGAAAAACTGAAATTTGTGGGTTGCAGAGCTGCGCACCTTTCAATTAATACTTCTATCCTCTTCGCCCAGTTCTTCAGCTGCGAGTTCATTTCCATGACGCGAGACTTCAAATCTTTGTCGGAAGGAGGGGAGGCGTCCGCCTTCTGTGGTTCGGCTTCTTTGGCACTTTGATCTCCGCTTTCTTTAGGTTCCGCTTCCACTTCCTTTTCTTCTTTCACTTCTTCTTCACCTTCTGTCGCTGGAAGGCTTTTCCGTCTCTTCGGGCTTTGATTCTTCCTTCTCCTGCTTATCTTCCCCGCTTTCACCTTCAGCAGTAACTTTGGTTTCCTCCATCTCTTGACTTTCAAATGCAGCCATGGACTCGTTCATTTCATGAAGGATTTCAACTAATTCTTCAATTAAATGTGTGTGAACATTGAGGAAGTCGTCGAGTTGCTGTTGAAGCTTTTGAGTCTCCGGCGAATCTGCAGATGAGGCTGGTGCTGTACCTGAGCCGTCGTTATTATTTCGGAAAGATTCCACGCAACTCTGCAACCCACTCCTCAGATCTTCTCTGAAATAGAAAAAGAGCAATTACCCGATCAGACCGTGCCTTATCATCCTGTTCAAGTTTATGCAGTCGGTTTGTCATTTGATCATGGCTAGTTTGGTAAAACTGAACACGTTGCTCAAGCTCCGAACACTTTTTGTGTGACATGTCACTGACTTGAGTTAGTTTCTCCCGTTCGTTTTCAAGAACGGTGCGCTCCTTTCTGTTTCGTACAAAAGTTAAAGCGATGATATTATCAGGCTCCCACATATAACAATTAGCATGCATGTATACATTTATTTAAAAAGATTTAAATGGAAAAGTTGCTGTTGTCCTTCCCCCTTAGCCATACTTATATTGACGATGGGTGTCTTCCAGTTTATCAGTCAAAACCTTGCATTCTCCACGTAATTTATCCAGCAAATTGTTCTGCACTTGAATTAACTGCTCAAGTTCAGTCATATCACGGCCTGAATAAAAAAGTTTACTTTACATTTCTTGCCTACAATATAATATTAAGATAAAACAGACAAATAAAATTTAAATTACTGTGTTTTTCCTCCATATCCTGAATCAATCCCATTACGTCCTTATCTTGCAATTCTGGATCTGTCGAAATATGCTCCTCCAGTCGAAGTTTAGCAAGAGACGCCTATAATAGTTTGACGAACAAATTGTTAAAATCCTAACAATGAACAACTCATTTTGTACAGAATTTGCTTTACCTCTCTTTGATATTGGGAAATATTTTCATTCAACTTCGCAACCATTTCCTGACTCTTTACCAAATCAATATCCGACTGCTCCAAACGCTTACGAAGAGCGTTAATTTCAGCCTGCAAACGAATACACGTCCATAAATGTAAAAATTAAAATGTAACAATCAAAATCAAGACGTAATGAAAGTTTTTAAGACCTGTAGGCGAATGGCTTCCTGTTTCCCATCCCTCTCGATTTTCTCCCCATGCAATCGGGAATTGATTAGCTCCTGCTCCACAGTGCTCTTCTGAGACAAAGCATGGGCCAGCTCCTTTTGCAAATGTCCCATTTTAATCTGCATCTCTTGACGGATGTCCTCAATCATGCCCTGCTTATGCTCCACTTCTCGTCTCAAATCCGTCTCAATTCGCCTTTGCCTCTCAAGATCGATTCGAGCCTTTGTCAACGAGTCGAGTTCCTGGGTCATCTCGTTATTCAAATGATCCAGTTCCTGACGATACTTCCTTTCAACTTGTAGCTTCTCTTCATGCAGCTTCCTTGTATGATCCTGAATCATCTCACGAATTCGTTTTTGGTACCGGTCCAACTCATCCTTCAATCTGCCAGTCTCCATATCGCTCTGATCCTTCTCTACTCGCATATGCTCAATTATTTCCACACTGCTCTTGACTTTCTTCGCAGCGTCCGATTCCCGATCCTTCATATCCTGCATCATTTGCTTTAATTTTGAGAGTGTGTCCACCAAATCCTCCTTTTCTCTGCGAAATAATAAAAAGGTAAACTTGATAAAGCAAAGGGTTGAACAATTAAAAACTGACAAAAAATGAAAATTAAATAATTATGTACCTTGCTAAACGCTCAATTTCATCCCTGTGGAATTCGCAGTGTGCATACGGATTTTGTCCAACGTCACCCTGAATCCCAGACGAGCCTCCAGTCCCTGTCGTAATTTCACTCAACTTTCCCTTTCGTAAAGTCAGAATTTCCTCCTGAGCCAACCTTAGACTCCGTCGTGCCTGGGACAACTGAGCATCCAGCTCTGCGACGCGAGATTCTAGAATGACATTACTTGCACCTGTCATATTGGACTTTTTCGGAGCGGTACTCCGAGCAGAGTCCAACGCTGGAGGAGTCTTCTCATCCAGCTGCTTAATCATGGATGTCAATATATCTTTCTTTTGTTGTTCGTGAAGTGCCTCATTCTCAGAAATTACCTCTCGAACCTTCTCAAGCATGGTTGAGAGTTCGTCCCGGCAATACTTGGTTTCCTTCTCCAGCTGAGTGATGTACTCCCCTTGCTTTTCAATAAAACCGAATAAATCATCCTCCCGGTCAGCTGCAGCAGATGACAAATATTCTGGAGTCGACGTTGTCTTCAAACCACCCGAGTACAGGTTTGCTGCATTGTTGTTCAAAATGGAGGGAGTTGTAATACTCTCCTTCTGAAGCATGGAGCGGAGACTGTTGCTCAGCCCTTTCTTCGCTGCTTCCGGTGAAGCGTCCAGGGCGCTAATAAGTGGCTTATCGGACTAGGGACAAAAACCAAGTTAAAAGTGAATATACTTGTTTTTTAGAATACGATAATAAATATAGGTAGGATAAGTATATAACCTTGCTAGGAGATGCAAGCACTGAGGACCTGGATGAAGACCTTGGGCTGAGCATAGTTCGAAGCCTGGTGACAGCTTCCCGATAAGCCTGATCAGTGTGATCCGGAGTAATCTTCCTCTTCCAGTCCATGTTTGTTGGGGAACCCGCGGAATGTAACTTTCTAAAGTATTTATTACAGGATTAAATGTAGTTTCTAAAAGAAACGTACAGCTCATTACACTAATTTGGGCACAACGCAGTCACGAAAATTAGAAGCTAATGCTAAATCTTTAACTACAAGGGCTTAAATACAATAATATTTGCCTAGGCATTATTCTCTTCAGCTAGATCGCTTTCGCCGACATCTCAAAAGCATGATTGTCTTGTCTATTTTGCAATGCCGCATATGTATGAATTAGAAATTTTCGGAGAAAAATTTAAATTGAACAATCCAATGGAAAGGGCTTAAAGTCAATTATACTAATTGCTAGATCTTGCGTGCAAAATGTTGTGTTATGCTTTGATTGCACAAGTCCTAAGCGTTTGTTTTGTTTTGAGTTTTCGTTTGTTTTGATTCTCTCGCAGTCTAATCCTAGGTGACTGCATTGACAATTTGGAAAAAGCATGTGGCAATGCATTGCACAGACTGCAGCTTTCGGCTTTGTCTCGCACGCCACGCTACATACAGCTTGCATTTTTTTCATTTCTCTCGGATTCTCATGAATTGATTTACTAGGGATCTCCCGGAGAAAGTATGAAATAATAAAAGTGTCTACAATGCTGGAAAAACTATGAATTTAAACGTATTTACAATGCAAAAGATAGCATTCCGAGCTCAATGAAAATCTACTTTCCAAAGTCTACGATTCTGCTTTGAAATGTATCCAACAACTTTTACTACTAGCTTTTACATTGTAGCGATAGCTGGAAAAACTTGGCTTGTGCTTTTCAAAATCAATTTTTGAACTTATTACTTAGCTTGCATTCACCTGTTTTTTCTTTACATATAAATCGGTTGACATTCTCAAATTGATTAAATTAATGCTAAATGTATTGTCATATACGTCATACATGAAGATTTCCTGAATTCAGATTTCAATAATTACATACCTTTATCTACTTAATTAAACCTCAAATTAAAGAAAGCAAAATATGAAGGAATATAATTGAAGGGAGCTGCTTGGTTTGTAATTATGTAATAGAGACGACGACTGATTTTGAAACAACGTCGTCTCTAATACTGGCTTTATCGCGAGGAAAAGTTTCGAAAATGAATGGAAGCTCTAGATTAAAATTGAATTGCTTATTGGAAAATCCACATTTCATGTAAACCCAAACTTTCATTTAAAATCTTGTATGTGTTTATCTGTTTGTCGTTTCATTTCTTTTCCTTTATAAGTCGTACGCAAAATGTAAAATTCCCTTGTACATCATTCCTGTCAAGCTCTTTTCTTCCGCGTTTACCATCATTAGCATAGATTATGCAATCAGCTAAAGTGATTAAAGATATAAACAAATCCTAAATATCCTGCTCCCTTACGCTTCGGCATTAAATTCTTTGTCATGCAATTCTTCATATATATCCCATACATGGATAAAAATGCTGTGAGAATGTAATGAGCACGTACGCGTATCCCGTGCAATATCACAAGTCAAAGTCTTCATCATGTCTCAACTAATAAAATGTTCGTCTATTACAAATCCTGACTTTGTAATTCCCAATGTTTGCACAGGGCATACACATAATAAGGGAAACTTCTTAAAGTTCGACACACACATTGAAAAAAAAAACCAGCAGCAGCTGCTGCTGATGTCTCCACCATGAGACCATCTTCAAAATGCAAAAAAAAGAAAGAATACATGTCTTTCTCGTACAAAGTCCATGTTTTTATTTTGCTTCTTCTGTAGAAAAACCTGAGGTGATGTTGACGATGGAAATCCCATTGTGCCAAAGACATCTTCTAGGGAATACTAATGTGTTGAGTAGGTAAGGAAAAATATTATCCTCCACCTACACACAGAAAATCCCTCAGGAGCTCAGCAGTTGAGAGGATCATGTACAAAAGTACAAGCCCATAAAGTCCTTACCTCACCTTTTTGCAGTAAATTACATTATTAAATCATCATTTCATTTCTTTAGCCTTTGATACACTCCTTCCCCCTACAAAAATTATAGGGCATGTGATGGTTCAGAACTCAGAAGATGATCACCTAATCAGAATCACGAACATCATGTGCACCGAAAATAGGAAGATGATCACTATTATCAAATCAGCATCATCAACCCCATCACATCATCATCATGTGTACATGTGTCTTCCTTGATGGATTTATAAACGTGTTCTTTTAAAAAAGACTGCATTTTTTTGTACTGTATCAGTATCAATCTTTTTGTGATGCATCATTTACCAAGAGACAGATTTAGCATGTGCAAAAAAGAAATGGTTTGGAGTTTGGAGTTGTGAACGTGAATCTCCTTGTCGTAGGTCTTCCATTAAAGGATCTCTCTATCTTTTTTATCTGAACAATATTTAATAATTAAATTTCAAAGGTGTTGCTGCTTCAAAAGTCGTGTGTCACAAAGTTTAAAAATATACGTTGTGTTGAATATGCAAAGAGTATGATAATCTCATTTTAGATCTGAGTCTGTACGAAAATGGAATGAATGTTTTTAACGTTTGATCTGATAAGGAATCTTTCACGTTTGGGTGTAGCCTCAAAATTGCTTGTCTTCATCTAAATACACAGTATATCGAGTTAAAACTGTGATAACGTTTCTTTTACGAAGTAACGTTTTTTGGATCAAGAAAAGAGCTTTGCGTTGAGCATGCCAAAAATTGTGGGTTACTAGAACTTCCAATGAAAGCATTTTTTATTCAAAAGATTTTGTAATACATTTGAAAAACTGAAATCATCATTTGACTCTGATATTACTTGAAAAAAAATTATATTATGTAGACCGGGAGAAGGCGGTGTTCTATGTTCTAGCCAAATTAAAGGGAATTAGTGGAACAACGGCATGGGCAGGTGAAAGTTGTCATTACAGTGAATTTTCTTATCACAATTAAATCAGCATGATTTGCAAGGATAAATCTTCTTTGCATGCGATAGTGAGTATATTCTACGTATTTGGAAAAGATTTTTACATATGATTAGTTAAAATTACTGTGAATTCCTGTAAGTGGTTAAGTTTTAACTTTTCGGAGAATTCGCGATTGAAATGAAAATTGGAGTTGTATGCACAAGACTTTTCCTTTATTAACCTTGTATGAAAATCTGAAGTTTCATCGTAATTTGTGGCAATCTGCAACGAAATATATGTCACCGCAGGTGAGGATGAGAAAAATTACCCTATTATAATTCTCTATTCTAGTTTTCGCTTCATGTACCATGTATTCGCGCTTTGAATTTCTTTTGAGACAATTATGGCAATGCAATTGTATTAAATAAGGAGCCAATTACACAAAGTCTTTGTGTAAAGTAAGGCAAGTCATCACGACTTGTACCAAGGGCATAGTCACGACAGAATTTCACGGACTTTTTGATTGATTCGGTGTAAAACTAACATGGTACTTGTATGTGTAGCGTATTTGTTAATGTTAATGTATTCTGGCATAATCAGGCATTTAAGGTTTGAGTGTGTAACGAATTGCACCAACTTTCCAATTACATATAATTTTAATTGACGGCCCGCTGCTTTTGTAAGGAAAGTTTCGCTCAAGTTCCCTCCTGACAAGGGCAAACCAGCATTGCCAAGTTGCAGACAGGTTCAAAATACAGAAAACTAAGCGTGTAACGTAGGGACATAAAACATATATTGTAACGGTTTACTTTTGTTTTTAAGAAAAGTACAAGTTGCAACTACATCATTCCCTACTGCCCATTACACTGTACTTTAGCACGAATTATAGTGTTTTAAAATGTGGGAGGGAATATCGAAAAAAAAACTTTTTGCCAAAACGCAAAATGCCGCTACATAGTAAAGAAAAGGCAAATTATAATATGAGTTGAAAGAAGTCGCGAGCACATCACGAGCTCTACGTGAATCCCTCAAGGCCAAGATAATAATCCCTTCTAAAAAGTACAGACAATTTGAATACTTTTATTTCTAAATGGCAACAATAAAAACAAATGACGGAAAGAAGCAAAACATAGAAATGTATGGACTTGTTAAAAATGTCGAATGTAAAATAATTTTGGTATGGTACATACCTTGCATCACATCTCACCAACTTGACCTCACATTTCAACCCTTTTCAAGTGAAATGAACGAAAGTATGAAATGTATCGGATTGATTTCTCCTTCGATGCAATGTTTTACAGTTAAATAAACATTAAGAATTGAGATGATCATTGAACCATTACGAAACATTGATAATTTATCTCAATTGATGAATATTTGATAGCAGGACAAAATATTATATGGTAGTCTTTTTTTCCTTTGAACTTTTATTGTTTCAAGTCTGCGCTAAAAGAAAAGTTTTAAGTTATGCCGGCGATAAAAAGAAGTAAAGTAGCCGTTTTGTTTTATACCTCATCCTGCAAATTCAAAATTATGGAGATTGCACACTGCGATACATTTTTGAAGAGAGAGAGAACAAGCATAAATGTTTTTGAATTAGGTATGGATAGATAATGAATAGCTTGATTTTCTATGAGTAAAGTGATAGACGATGATGCACCCTTTTTTATTGTTATTATGCAGTTCTTCGTTTCGCGATCTTATAAAATGCATGTTGTCTAGTTTCCTTCTTCCTTCCCTTTCATTCAGTCAGCAATTTTTCATTCATTCGCGAGTCAAAAGGATTTTCTTTCAAATCTTTTTATGCAGCGCAAATGAACCCATATAAGTCAGTAGAGTGTGATGGGATATGCACCGCATTTGAAATGCCTCATCATCATCGCGATAAATAACAAACTTTTTTTTTGCAAACTTTCTAAAATGGCAATCAAATCACATTTATCGGAAACTATTTGATAAGGGCATAATTTTATCAATTTTCTTGTGCTTGTCAAAGTTGGCTCGTGTTGCGCTTGTGCCATTACAGACGCAGAAAAGAAATGTTGATGGGTACTTTGAAATTTAAGCTTGTTTTTAGAGCGTGTAGCAAAAATTGTAAATTGCAATTTAAATGAACCGTACCTGCTCTGCATGATGTTAGAACTTCCTGATGAACTCGGTTTGAAATGCTTACGCAGTCCAAGAAATCCGCTTCCAAAACTTCCCGAAGGGCTGTCCGTGCTTATAGTTTGGGATCTCGAGAGGGAGACCCCGGACGGTGGAGACTTTTGCTTGAATGGGAAACGGAATCGAACTGACTTGGAAGAAAGGGAGCTCATGGATCCCCGGGATCCAATGCTCTTACTTGGGATTTCCGGTGAAGAGGGTTGATTCCTCATATTTCCCGACCCCCGAGGAAATTTGAGACCAATTTGGTTTAGCTTCAAGAAACCGGGAAAACGTCCGGAAGTTGTTCACATTTCTTCAACGTTGAGCGGACAAGCTATGTTTTGATGATTCATGATAAACGGACAAAATTTTAATAGGGCCGATCCACCGCCCGACTCGTTCTTTATATACCTGTATCGATTTGTCCATTTCATTCTTGAGAGAACTGAAAACCTGTGATTTACTCGGAAAATGTAAATGGGGAACGAAATGACTTTTAGTGACCATTGCCATTTTCCGTGTATTTCGTATTTTTTTTATTATAATAGGACCAGAGTACTATCATCATTTATAACGCATTAACTGGCAATCCATAAAGTTTGAGAAATGTACGGGCGAGTTTGTTCTTTCTTTGTTCCATTAACATTCTCAGAGAAATACATATATTTGTAGCTCTTAAAGCCCCCAACGCATCCTAATACAAGACTTGGTGTCATCCCTATTTGTACCAGTCAGTTGGTATCTCCAAAATCGGATTTTTGTGTCTTTCGTGTCGTCTCACCAAAGAAAACTTGGCTATTTCCTTAAAGACTGTCCATATGCATACCTCCTTCTTTTCCCAAAGGGTCTATCGTCTTCGGAAGGCATTATCATATATTTTTTTCTTTTGCTCCATCATCACTTCGTGGCTAACGTCCATAATTAACAGGGGAAGGAGGGGGAAAGAAGAAATGACATGAGACTAAAAACTTGAAAGAAAAACGTTTTCCGTTTAAACGTTCTCTCCCTAATTTTTGCCAGATTTACAGACTTTTTGTCTGCGAGTGTTTTAGGGAGAAGACAAAGTTTCTTCAATGGTGCGTGTTTTGGTCTTGTAAAATGAGCAAGGCAAGAAGAGGGTAAACCTTGTCAATTCGAGATGCATAATGTACGGGAAGTCGTGTATTTTTTTGCATGACTGAGCTTTTAAATGAACGCCATAATGCGTCGACGAAGGTAAATTTTCCCATGGTTTGAGACTCTAATAGCGCTTTTTGTCATTCAGAGATAATGAATCTTAATGTGTCCTAATGAATAAAAAACGCCATCACCGTCAACTGTGGAATAACGATTAGGCAGTCAAATCTAATAATAAAAAATATGTAAAGGCTACAAATTTCATTTAATATCCGCAAGACTCACAAGCTTATATTTTTAGAAAGGGGTTTACTATGCAAAGTCAGCAAGAGCAGCAATTTGAATCAATGACATGTGCCTTTTTCGTGAATGGCATTTGCCAGTTGCTGGAGGAAAACTGCATGTCATCCCATCAAGCCATCACGTTAATTAAAATGTCAATTGTTTGCACATTTGTGTAATTGTTCGCGGTTCGCATTACCTGGTTCAAGCTACACTTCATTTTGCAATTAATCGCAAAATCCTCTCCCATCGCCAAAATCCCACCCATGACCATAATAATATGATTAAAGGTATGCAAAAAACTGGTGAATATTAAGCACTAAGCTTTTTTTCATCCACATTTTTGTGTAATAGTAATAATGGCCACGTATCTATTTTGAAAATATGTATGATCATTCCCCTAATATGGACATTAATATTGTTAACTGTGAGATGAATGGGGTGCATGCACGTTACATAAAACAAAAAAAAGAAGTTTGAATTTTTTGCTGAGCACACTTTACTTGAGTTTGGAGCCATATAAGGTGCTTTAATGACCACAATTACCAATTTAAAAAGTGCATTTGAAATATACGCAATTTAGGTGAGATACGATCGAAAAAACATGAGCCTGGAGAGTGGAGAGGTGGAAGGCAGAGAACAGACAGGAACTTTACCAAATTAGTTGGACCACTTGTTTTTTGTCCGCATGAAATGATAT
>JAHZMY010003039.1:0-13490 GCA_027743915.1 Seira sanloemensis | reverse complement strand
GGTGACACTGGAACAAGTTGGACGGGAGACCCTCTTTTATTTAAAAGAGGGAAGAAAAGGAGATCTCACGTTAGGATGTAAAATATATACGAGGTCTCAACTTTCACTTCCTACTCAAAGCGGAAGTTTAAAATGTAGACCCGAGCAAGATTCGAGAAGGGAGTTTGCAGCCGATTTTTAAAAGTTGAATAGTAATTGAAAATTCGTAAAGTTTGCCGATCAGCTAAAATGATTTTTTTTTGAAGATACACTACCGCGCTGAGTAGGGTTCGCATCAGGGGAAAACTGAGATAACTAATGTCTTCCGTCAAAATCCAAGGTGAATACCATTTTGGACTAATTTTGGACAAAGAGTATCCATTAAATGTGTAAAAATGTCAAATTTAGGATATATGAGCATTTAAAGAAAAGTTTGAAGAGATTCAAGTCATGAAATTAAAATCACATATGCACAAACCCCAAATTTGACTTTTAAAATTCGACGAAATGCACAGAAGCTTAGTTATCGGAGTCAGTAATTTATTCAATTTCTGAAGCAAATCTTGAGCCTCAATCATATATTCGAACGCCGTAGTATTTGCCTTTATGTTGCTTTAAAAAAATCCTTTGTGAGTTTGTTGTGAGCTCTTCAGGCCGCTTTAGTATTGTATTTAGCTAAAAACCCCATATTTAATTCTTTTCCTCCTGACATCTGAAGGACAAAAATTGCCAACAGTCCAACTAAATGCAAAAATTTGAAACTTGCATACTTCCGCGTCCAAAAAAAGCATCATATTTCTGCAATTTTTTTCCCTCATTCAAAAAATTACTAGAATCGACTTGATCTTGGTATTTCCCAAAAATCATATTATTTTGGACTCCTGCCTCCCGCCTCCCCACAAAACTCTTTCTCTCTTCTCTTTTTCAGACTCTGCCAGAATTTGGAATCAAGCCTTTCCTCCTCAAAAAAGGGAGCACAGTTACCTCATCTCTCATACTTTTTATATATACATGCTACTTTGCATGGCGTGTAATGCAGCTCGACATGTGACAAGACAGGACTCAACGAGTGCCAAGGGATGTGGCACAGTTTCCCTTTTGTTCACGAAACACACATACACACACATATATATTCACATACAGAGGCTCTTCTCGAGATGGGAAACGTGCAAAAGAATAGGAGAAAATCTCATACATACATGATTTATGTGAGCCGAACAGAGAAAGTGTAGAATAGAGAAGAAGAAAAAAATCGTGAGAAAAAGAAGAAGAAACCAACAACTTCCTTTTCACATTTTGCATAATGCAAAATGTAAAGGAAAAATAATGTCAACTTGGATACAAAAATCTTGTTGCGAGTTGCGATAATCGAAAAACTCTGGGAGAAGGGAGATTTTCAGAAACAAAAACATATGCCGTTGCCGATCCTGACACACGTTGAATTCGAAGAGATGAATAATATTTCTTGAGAGAAACAAAGAGAGAATTGCTCTCATCCTTATCTGGGAGAACAATTTTAGGGCGAAGGAAGATTTTGCAGTTATTATTATTGTGGGGTCGGAAAACAAACTTTGGTATTTTTGGTCACTTTTTTGGGCTTTTATTTTGTTTCGGGTTCAATTTTCTGTTTTTAAAGGTATCCCGATCGCTCAATAAATGTTAATGAAATATAAAACATGCTACAAAAAAAAGAAAAAAAGCGGTCAAAAATTATAATTTTCAATTTAAGTACATATTTAAGAATTACCGGGGTAGGGTTTTTACTAGTGTTGAGGGTTTTCCTAGCCATGGGTTTTCCCGGAAAAAGGCCAAAACTGCTCAAAGCGTCCACTGAATCCATTACATTAGTCGTCTCATAATGCCCCCTGCCATTGATTGCCCTGTGGAGTTTTGGTCAGTTTTGGGCAGTTAGGTTTTTTATTTGAGGCCAAAAAAGGTACTTACCGTGTTATACCGGTAACTTTCCAATTCTAGTTTTTCCATATTTTAACAATAGTTTTTTTTCAACCGGATGCTTTTTCTCGGCTGACCCATTTTTACGAGATTGTTTATGAGCGATTTTTTACATTGTAACGATAAGTTTCGGCACGGGATTGTACATGGGATGTGGCAGGTTTTCTTTTCATTTACAATTGCTGTGGATTGGGAAATAAACATTTTCCAAACAACAAAATTTGTCTGAAAATTGCTTTTGGCCAAATTTATTTTGAAAATTGCAATCATTGCCTCAAACCAAAAATTTAAATGATATGGAAGTGGGTCAAATTATAATTCGACTCGACTTGACAGATTTCCGTTTTTTGTCTTCAACCACAAATTCAAAACTGGTGCGAACTGCATTGTTTTTGACGGAAGTCAAAGTCATTTGAAGTTGCACACAGATACAAAAGACTATGTCGGCACAAATTGCTGCAACGTGGAAGAAAACTGCCACGTTGAATTAGCAAATTAACTCCTCCTTAGAGCAGCAGAACCTGCAGAATTGCTGCGTTGATGTTACTGTTCACGAAGATTTGACGTAAAATCATTAGTTTTTATAGTAAATGTGAGACAACGAAGTTGCAAGTCAGGATTTAAACTATGTATAACTGAAACGCACTCTTTTCAAGTGTTTACGTTATAGAGATTCAAATCGGAAGATATCTCTGAAACCTCAAACTTCTGCTATGCTTCTATTTTCTGCTGCACTGCGAAAATTTTCCATAAATTATTATGACCAACACAAGATATTTTGCCTACGTATCCACAACAGTAAGTAAGATACAAATTCAAGCACAAACATTGCGTCTAATCTTTTCCAAACGAAAAACATTAACCTTAAAGCAACTTCCTGTTTGTGAGTACGAACATCCTACCTAATTTGACTTTTAAAGGTGTAGATATTCTCCCTCCAAAAAATTTTTTTGAGCTTGTCGTTTCCTCCCAAACTCCATAATAATTAAGAAAAAGGAAAATTTTCAATTTTATTCTTGCAAAAGCAGGTTTTGCCAAACTCTATTCACTTTCAAATCTTCACCTCGCACCCCTCACCTCGCACCTCACACCTGGAGGCGTTTTCTTTTTAAACAAAAATATTCTATTTGCTTTACAAATTTCCCCCATTTCCATTTCAACGTGACAAGACGATTATTATTCCATGTTTTGACTTTTGAGTGAGTTTTTTTTTCACAGAGATTTATTCCGTTGGCTTCTGAAGTCGCACTAGTGCCATTTGAAGTTGAGCGTTTGGGAAAAGCAGCTCAGAGAATAGTAATAAAATCTAATCAGGCTGTAAGCCGATTATCTCTAATGATTTTAATTCCTTTCCTCCCAACTCCCAATTGGGAATACTTTGCTTTGCCAGGCTTCTCCTTTTTTTTGATCGGGTTGACAAGAAAAATCTTAAATAAAAATCCTCATCTCGTTTTTTTTCGCTTCTGAAATGGGACGCTTGCGATTGCGAGCACCATTTTCCCCCCGTTCCTACGTTTGAGCTGCATGCATTCATTCCATCCTCATATCTGTATGTTTAGGCTGGCATTCACATTCCCATTTTCCTCTCATTCTCATGAATTATTCACAACCGCTTAATTTGGCATTGATTACGAGACAGTCTCTAGGTGCGAGAGTTGTAAACGCTTGTGTGTGTGTGTCTTGTCTTCTCGTGCTCCATCGAACTGGTTGCGCAAGACTCGCGAGAGATGGATACATGGAAAGTGGAAAGGAGAGACTTGTTTCATTCTCTCATCGAATGCAGCAAAGGAAAAGATGGTATAATAAAATGCTTCCCCAGAAAATGGCAAAATAGTGTTGGTTTTAAAAAATGGACAAGGTAGTATTGGGACTTTTCGTGGTGTGCATGGGAAAAAGTTTTTTCCCGGGAAATGGCCCAAACTGTCCAAAATAATGGCTAAATGAAGATTATTTGTCTCACGATGCCCGCCCAGCTGTTAAAAAAGTTAGTGCAGGTTTTACATTGTGTGTATGGCATTAGATTTTTGGGCAGCTAGGGTTTGTTTGAGCTCAAAGTGGTTTTTACGTAAGATACCAATTTTGGGTTTTCCCTTGTAAAGGCGAGCTTTCGCGATTGTTTAAGAATTGGGTATTTATTCACATATTTACTGCATAGTAATCACGGGGGAAAATGTCCCGAAGATTGTCCTGAATAGTTTCGTCGTTGGTTATATGGGACAAGTTTAAATACAAAATTACAAATATAGACTGAGTCTTGCTCCTAAGTTGATTGGAGTCTCGCTCGAATCAAAATGAGAAAATTCTGAAACGAGAACGTAAAAAGGTGAGAACACGACATACTTATGATGTCAGTCATTGAAAAGTCACAAAAAAATAGGGTTGGAATCGGGGAAAACTAGAATTGGTATTTACCGGTAAATACCAATTCTAGTTACCACTTTGGACGTCCAAAATCTAGCTGCCCAAAACTGTCCCACACTCCAGCGCCATATACACAATGTACGACGTGGGAAAAACTCAATAGCTGGGGGGATTGTGAGACTAATAATGCAATGTACATATACAGCGTACATATTGGACAGTTTTGGGCAGTTTGGGACATTTCCTGGGAAAAACGTTTGTCTCATCCCACTACACTGTCTCAAGCCCCTACATTACATAAAACGATGTGGTTTCTGAAAATACTGAATAGAATTCAACTCTCACAAATTTGAGAAATTCACAAAATTCTACAAAATTCTACAAAACCTACAACACTTCACCATGCCAACGCGGACATTGGTCCGTACAATGTTTTTCTGCGAGTTTAATCCAAGTTTTAAAAAGATCCACGCAGCAGAGATTTTTAGCGTCGTCTCCCCAACTGCTGTGTGTTTGCGTGCATCATTGAATGTTGAAAGTGTCAAGACTTTGAACTCATATTCATTGATTGATACGCGATAAAAAAAAGTCTTGGAGCAGGATGAAGCAGGACGAGGTGAAGATGATGTGACACAGTTTCCACAGACTGGGAAAAGTACGCGGATGACAGGAGGTTATCAACGTTCCTTTCATATGATTCATGCAAAAGTCAGAAGCTCTACGAATTTATCCCGTTACGTAAAATGGAAAAGATTAAAAAGGAGTTGAGTTGAGACAACGACCAAACAAAGTTTTTAATGGGGGAGGTTTACAACACCAAAATAGTGTCTCTTTTTTTAAAAAATGATCACATCTGACTTTGAGACTTTGCTTACAAACTTGACTTGTTTACTTGTTAGACTCTGATAATGAGAGTGGAGACAAGAGAGCAGCAATCGAATCGAGATGTGTGCGGGATGAAAACAAAATGCCGATTTTTGCCGGTTTTTGCGAATTACACAGAAGTCGCCGAATTTTTGAATTTCGAAACGACACCTTCATTCCGAGAAGGAACAAATCAAAAAAATCGAGTTCGAGTTATATTCACATCAAGCCGTTTCTTGGACTGATGATTTGGTCATTCTGCTAAATTAAGGTTTTGTGTCAATTAGTCAATTCTAACATTATAAGAATTAAAACGGGACAATTACACAAAAATTTTCCTGCTTCTACTCCAGTAGGTTAGAATCAACGAGTGTAAATATTTCATTAGCTATAGCGAGCCAACTCAATTATAAATCCCTAACTGAAATTATCTCCTCTTGGATCTATGATTTTCCACGAGTTGCATTTTAGTTTAATAAGATAAGAATGTACATGCATGTAGGTACATATATGAATTCAACTGAAATGAATTTCGTGCAACTCGATAACTCTCAATTCGCAACCTGTCAAGCTTCTCTTGTGGGCTCGTCCTCTCTTACGTTATTCTATGAAACGTAGAGTGTGGACATAACATGTTTTGTTTTTACATTTTGGGCATACTTGGCAATTAAAACCTTATTCTGGTGATGAAACTTTAATGAGGTGGGAGAACGCCTTTTTGAGACGACTGTCTAAAATGATGATGGCAAAACAGCTTGAAGAAATGCCTATACCATTTTCACTGTCAAAACGAAAGCTTCCCCATCCTATGTTTTTTTAAACGACGGCTTGATTTTTTTCTAAAAGAGACTAAATTTTGATTCCAATGACTAATTCCAACTTGACATAAATTTTGAGGAAAGTCAGTCGATAAAAAATTATTATTTGAGGGAATTCATCTCATTTCGAACTAACCACAACATCAAAATCGAAATTTGCTTCCTTTTCTAAGAAAATGCGCTTGAAAATTTCAATTTGAAATCATACATAATTTCACAAAAAGATTACACTGCTTACACTGACTCTGCAAAAGAAAACTTGACTATTTCTCTCAATTTTGAATGAAATTACGAAAATCACAATTACGAAATCGTGCATACGCAGGTGACATTGACAAAAAAAACTTTTGTAATTGACTTTGGTATAAAAAAGAAGCAAAATTCGGTAACCGGACAAGCTCAACCTAAAACTAAACACATACGTAACAATTTTTATTGTGGATTACGGGAGGATCAAGCGACAACTTCCAAAACGTCTACAAGGTGACAAGGCAAATACTAGAAAAACGAAACAAGTTTTTGCAAAATTACGACAGACACAAACTATGTACAAATCCGTTGATTGTGCCGTGATGTGACGTTGCGAGCACATCCCACACGCCTTATAAATATATTTATGTAGTCTTGGGACTGCCGACTCCGCCAACTCTTTGTTTTCCCTTTGCCTTTGCCCACCACATTGAGTGAGGGAGAGAGAGAGAGTCAACAAACAACACCTTTCTCGTTAAATACTTACTTAAATTTCAAAAGTGAAATATATTCGGGCTTTCCCTTTGAAACGTAAAATATTCACCACATGTTCCATGTTGGAGGCGTGGGTAAACACAAGGAGTTGGAGTTGCTGAGGGAGTGAAGGCTTTTACGAAATCGAGAAAAGTCTCTCATCAAAACCCGCAAAACCTACGTAGTACTTTCGGTTGAGCATGAAATGTCTAAAGTAAGTTTGCAGATGGGTGTTAAATTAGCTTTGGATAAATATAGGTGAGATGAGCGACAATGTCGATTCGGCGAAAGTCGAGCTTGGTTTTGCAAAAGAGTGATTTTGAGGTTTTGCATGGGAATTGGTTTGAATTTGTTGATTTGACTTCGGATTCTAATAAGTACAAATATGAATGTGTGTCATTTTAAGCTCATCGGTTGAGCGCAAAATCATCTTCAGGTTTCGAATCATGTTGGTCGATTTTTTTAAATTCCAGGTGTGGGAAACGAGGCAAAGTTGGGAGACAATACGACCCAATTTAGAAAATTTTTGGAGCTATTTGAAAAAATTATCAACATTGTTCTTTACTTGGATATTATTCATTATTGAAAAACCGAAACGGCCTCAAATTTGCATAGTTGAG
Organism: Seira sanloemensis; assembly: GCA_027743915.1. Taxonomy (NCBI): domain Eukaryota; kingdom Metazoa; phylum Arthropoda; class Collembola; order Entomobryomorpha; family Entomobryidae; genus Seira; species Seira sanloemensis. The sequence goes on along the minus strand of JAHZMY010003039.1, from coordinate 6,172 downwards.
AAACCATTGACACGGATTGGCCAAAATGGTCAAAGTCTTGTTTCCAATTGCTTTCAACCATTTTTCTAAAAATCAAAATTTATGCATGTAAATATGAGTCAACACGTTATCGTTTTTTTAGAATTTCTCCAAAATCTGGGAAGAAGGTGTGTTACGTAAATTTTGGAATCAATATGTTTTTGGTTTTCGTCCCTTTTGTCTTGCGAAAATATCTTACATCTTATCTTTCACCTAACTATGTAAATCAAACGCAACCGCAACTGTTGGCAATTTAGTCATTCGCAATTGCAAAATTTAAAAATTATTCTATTCGTATGTAATTAACTTGATATTCGGTTATAATACTCAGTCAGTACAAATTACTTCAGACTTTTTCCAGCAAAATTACACAACTTTTGAAAAAATCAAATTTAGCACCCTACAAAATAAATCCAGTTGGGTTTGAGTCCAAGCATAACACTTAATCCCCTATTGGGTTTGCTGGAATATGAAATTTCCTCGCTGAAACTGAAGCGGTTTGTGTACAACTATTCATTTCATTTGTAGCCTGATCTCTATAATAAAATTTTGAGTCACGGCATAACTCAAATTTAGCACTTGAACGTGATGCGACCGCATGAAATTAGATTTTAGAATAAGTGGATTTGATTTCCAGCATCACCAAAACTCACCCAGTTTTCGACTATCTATCGAGTCGATAGCTCAACTTCTCCGAAATGAATATCCTTGCATGCATTATCTAACCTATGTATGTACAGGGGTGATCCATAAAGTACGTAACGCAAAAATCGATATTTTGACCCCACCACTCCCCCACGTAACACCCTTATATATTGTAGGATAGGTTATTCTTACCATGTATTTTCACAAATTGTCAGACCCCCCTCCCCCCTCGGAGCGTTACGTACTCTATGGATCGTCCCACAGCAACACCAGTTCAGTCTTTCAGCCGAAATTTGATATACATTTTTCCCGCACCCAAAGCACCTATCCATTTCACACCTAAAAATCGGTCTATCAAACTCTATATTAGCTGTAGATATAGGTAAAAATTTATTTCAAATATTAAAAAACCGGCTTAAAAGACTCACGATTTACACTGTAATATATGTAAACATTAGGATGAAAACGAATTATGTTCGTAATTCGATTCAAAAAGAAATTCGAGCTACATAATCCCAGTACTTAACAGTTTTATACTAAAGTACGTGTGCACAGCTAAACCGTGACAAATGAGTTTGAGCCCTTTCACCGCTCTCAATCGTTGAAACTGAACTTTGGTGACCTTGTAAGGCCTCCCTCATGCACATCATCCTCATCAATAAAAGTGGAGGGTAAATGGGAAGCCTTCTAATTCAATGAAATTAGGCTGATCCCTATAAGCCTTCTCTCTCTCACTCTCTCTTTCTCAATTCCCATGTGAAAAAGGTGAAATAAGTACGAGTATCACCAACCGCCCACGCGTTTCACCTGGGGTGCCGGCGTCGACAAATGTGAGCATACTAAAAATACAAAGCATTTTGAGATGTGTTTGCGACTTGCTTCCGGTGAAAGTGAGTATCTTTTTACAGTCTCGGATTTTATTTCCATCTCCAGCCTGAGGCATGTAGACAAAAACTGCTGCAGCGGAACAGAAAATTGCTGCGTTCCAACGTAGCTATTATTTGTGGCGCTGGCCATAAGGCCTTATGGAAAATATTTCTCAACGCTGAAGAAAATTGCGGTGCTGCAGAAATTCGAGGTTGCAAGCTACTTCGGGTTTGAATTTCAAAAAAATGAAAACGCCATTGTATGTATAGTATTTGCAATCTATTTGGCCCACATTTAAAATAGAAACTAAAGACCTTCCGTTAAATTTTCGTGGAGGAACGCAACGCAACAATTTTCCGCCGAGATGAAACAACCTTCTGCTGTAACGAAGTTGGTAATAATTTTCCTTATTCAACGCACTAATTTTCTACTACGTTGCAGCAATTTTTGAATGCGTAGCCGGCGCTTGAAATGTACGTGTGTATCTTTCACAGTTTCATAATTTTTTTACTATTTCGGGCAAACAAGTCGGCAAAAGAAGCGCGGCATGGGTCCATGGTACACCGCAACGCAAACAGAGAAATATAATTTTAGGTGGGCCTAGAAAGGTTCAGATTTTATTGAATACTTGGAGTTAAAAGGGAGAGAAATGTCTGCCATGTTTTTACACGTGCACTTCATTTTAGGGAGAAAAAGTAAGTAAGTATATAATTATTTCGGTATATATTTATTTTAAGACAAAAAATGAGAATTGTTTCATTACCAGTTACTTTTAGTCCAAATGAATCATTGTACTATACTAAATACTACAAAAGGAGTGGAGAGATCAAGATAATATTTGTTTAGCAGAAGGGCCACGACTTTAGCCCAAACGCAAAATTCACAGAATCAAGCTTCCAGTCATTTTTTTCAGCGGAAATCAACGGTACACCGTATACCCAAAATTCTAGCCACTTGGATAGATACAAACTTGCTTCACAGAAAAAAATGAATTGTGGAAGATTTCAGGAAAAACCCCGGTTTGGATCGCATTTTTTTTAAAATTATGTTGTTACAATTATTTGTTATTACTATATAAATAAATAGGTTTATAGTAAAGTGCAAACTTTTTCGTACTTTTCCAAAAATATAATGTTTAGCTACAAAATCAATTCCTCATTCACATATGTATATTTTGAACTTTGAGTATTACTCGCAGTCATGGTCAAGAACAATTTTTTTATGCTGACTTTGGTGAAAGTGAAACTAGCTCCTTATTAGAAAAAAGATGATTAGATTAGCACAAGCGAATATAAATTTTGTTAAAAACGCCTGTAATGCAGATTTTTATGAAGAGATATACACATTGTACCTGGAAATGAATGAGGACGCATTTCAGCCGATTATTTTTATATTATTTTATGCACGTGATTCTGTATTTACGTAGCATCATTGGACTCAGTTGAGCAGCATGATAACCTTAAATAACAAAATCCCGTGTATAAAATTTATAAAAACATCGAACTCGGCCAAGTGTGTTCGATTTCATTTAAAGGGTGCAGTATATAATTATTTTTACAATGATAAAATCGCAGTCTGTAGTATTCCCTGAGAAAACAACCTCTTTACAATGTGAGTTTGGTTTAGCCTTACCAAAAAATTTTTAATCATTAAACTCTTCCTCTCTTTATTTTTTTTAAAAATTCCTTCCTATTCAAAAATCATATGATTCAAGAATGACAACGAAACGCATCCAAGTAAATATTTCAAGCATATAATGAGGCACCATTTAATAACTCACAATTCCAATTCAGAATTCCAATTTCGTTTCAAAATGATGATGATGATGAAAGCCCTCATATNACAATTCCAATTCAGAATTCCAATTTCGTTTCAAAATGATGATGATGATGAAAGCCCTCATATGTACAAACGATTTTGGCGTCTCAGCGATCTTCAAATCCTGAACACGTTTCCAATCCCGCTCAAGGGACTTGTGAAATGACTACTGACTACTACTACTGCAATCACCGAATTCCGGGTAATGAGCTACGCGTCGTAAAATACTCGAGTGAGGAATACAAGAGACTGTCAGGCTCAAAGTGGAAATGAGTTGGAAACAAGTTCATGATTAGTTTTTCCTTATTATGGGACAAAAGCTCAACTAAACTTTCCCAGAAGGATTGTGCAAGTCCCTTCCTGAAATGCCACAGCGTCTCTATTTACTATCTACAACATGTATCACTCACCTCGCCAAATTTTTCGTGGATGGGGCAATCTGTGAAATACAATACCACATCCATACATACATATACATAAGTCTTATATGTCACTCTTTTGTTCTGATCGAGGAAATGAAGGAATGGAGAGTTGGACTCGTGCCTCTTTGCATTTGGAGTAGTGGACGAAGCAAGATTTTTGCTGGAGAAAGTTTTCTTCAGATACGAAATATTCGCATGTGCGATTTTGTTCACAAATTAGTCTTTCCTTCCGGATCTTTTGAGTTGCCTCAGCGTAATCCCATGATTTTTGGGTGCTCTTGCACATGCTACTTTCAAATTTGAAAATTCGCGCACTTTTTTTACCGAGTCAACCCGCAAAGGTTGAGAAAGGTCGATGTCTTCATTGGCTTTTTTTTGATAACATTCACTGTTAACGAGGAAGTCGTAATCGCCTACAAAAGCATTGCAAAAAAAGTAATAAATATGTAAATCCGATATTTTTATGTACAAATACACTTTTATGCACTTTACGCAAAATACTTATACAAAAAGAGGAAAACTTGACCTGACCCCAAACTTTTCCTATTTCCTTTTGGTTGTAGAAATTCACAATCGAGAGAGCGAGAAAAGAAATCCAATTTTTTTTATTGCAGGACATCGTTTATGAATAGCCCTTTTTATTTTGTATTACCTAAGAAAAAAAATCGCTGAAACGACATTTTCGTCTCTGGTATTTCAGCTACATATGTTCTCATTTTCTGTGAGCTACATCCTGAATTCATTTCCGATCCTCGAGAAGCCGTTTTCTTTTGCTTTTGACAGGACCAGCAGAGAGCGAAAAAAAGAGAGAGAAAGAGAGGTTCATTTGTCATTGCGATATGAACCAGTGTCACATGTCTCTGATACATATCAATTCCACCGGGAAAGTGCAACTATACTCACAAGTAATTTGGCCATTGTTCTCGAGTGCAGTGTGTGGCTGTGGCTCAACTGCAGGAGGACTCGCGTGTTGGAAGAAACGGGCGGGCGGTTATTACCGGTAGCAAATGTGAAGAGGAGAGAGAGATGAATTTTTTAAAGTTTTATCTTTAAATGAATTGTTTTTTAAAATTGAGATTTTGTTCAACCTCTTCCAACACGTTTCTGCTCATCCGTGTTTTTCAAAATTACTGCCAGTTTTTACCTGCACCAAAATCACAGTTTTTCTTTCACCTTTGTGCATTGAGCTGTAATGGAAAGAGAGACGATAGTATCTACTTTTTAAAACTATATTGTGTTTACACGGTTAACTGTCTAAAAAATTTCAAAATTAAAATATATTGCATACATGAAAAAGTATTAAAAATGAGAATGTGACGAAATTGGAAAACAAACTTCTATTTTCCTGTAAAATTATCGCTTTCACAACTTTCTCTACAAAAACATTTGTCCAGAAGCGACAGCATATTTTGTCTATGTGATTATAGGCAGGTAGCCAAAAAAACATCTATCGTTTGGCAAATACAAGTGCTTACATTGTTTAGCACCATCATACCGGTTGCTACCGAAAACTTTGCCTGATTCTACAGAAATTTTGGAGTTAAGATGAGCAGGATATAGGACCGTTTCACATGGAAAGGAACGAATTTGAGGACCGCCAATTGTAAAATAATGTAGGCAAATACATCTACCTGACAAAAGTTTTCCCAAACTTCCTCCGGTAGAAAGTTCACGTGAATGCATCCACCAATCCGTGGGCAGAAATGGGAAAGAAGTGTGTTCTGATTGGCTACCTGCGAATCTCAAATCTTGCGTTAAGACCTTCCGACGCGCCAAGTAAGTTACCGCAAGGAGTTTGGAGTCAGATCGTTATGAACTGCAAGGCAAATATTTAGCATTCGAAAGCCTGAGATATGCAAATCGAGGCAAAGCCGTTTTTTCATTTTCCCAGCCATTTTCACGGATAAAATGAACTGCTTCCATGGACAATGAACATTAGTGTCACTGGCGGTTTTCGAGGCTTTCGAGGCTTTCAAGACTTTCGAGACTTTCGAGATTTGGAGCCCATCGATTGTGCAAACTCTGCAGGACACGAGTCAGTGAGACTCTCGCAGAGTTGCCTTTTCTCTCGGTAGGACACAGAGGCACAGAGAAACTTGCATTGAGAGACTCTCTCTCTCTCTCTTATTTTTTTTCGCTTGAAAATATTTCCCTCTCTGCCTCTTGAGTTGTACACTGTTCCATGGTTGAACTCGTGGTTTTGATGTGAGTTGGTTTTTTTCCTGGGATATTGGGTGGATGTGTGGAAAAGTGTGGATGTGCATGTTGTTCTTCCATGGTTCCATGCACGCGAATCGATCAGTTTATTCATCCAAAAAAGCCTCTGCCTCATTTATATCGGCTCCTGTAGACAATTGTAATAAAAGGCAAAGGGGAAAAAAATCTTATAGCGTGGCTCCAAC
>JAHZMY010003038.1:0-10573 GCA_027743915.1 Seira sanloemensis | reverse complement strand
AACCCGGAGAAGACTTCCATCGACACAGCTCGTATGTTGGTTGCAGCATGTGACGAATTCGATCTGGAAATGCTGAAGACGTACATTTTGGACTTTTACCCAGGACTCAAAGAAAGCATGAGCAAGGGAACCAATAGAGACGCAGGAACAGAGGACGATGTACAATAAACAGGCAATGTTGGTGCTGACAACGAAGAGCCGCCAAATGAGAATGATGGTGGGGCGATGGGAACCTAAGTTTTGTTGGGAAGGAAAAGTCCAACGCTTTTTAAATCTTTGTTGGACTGTGTATATTTCAAATCATATTTAATTAATTGAATCATCTACAAAACAAATATTTTTTAGTTTGTAAGCTTATTATTCGTATTCGTATGTAAGAAGTGAATGTATGTAAATGTATTTACTTGTGATTTGTAATCGCAATAAACTGAACTTTTATATCTTTATTAATAATAAAAATCACCGGTGAATTAAGATGTCCTGATTATCTACTTTGCCTTGTAATGTAAAAGACAATTTCAAAAAAATCGAATAGTTTTTGTACTTCGACATAATCCGTAGTCGACTCCAAAAGACATTTTTTAAAAACAAAAACAGCACAGACAAATTATCCCAGAAACGTTTTAAAATGAAAGGGGAGCCATTATCTTTTCATAAAATCGTTGTGAGATGGGCAACGGTGATAATTATGATTATTACAGAGTTTTTAGTGAGTCGCCTGCCTTCTCGCAAGGAGACATGGCACCTCAAACATTTTCTTCTTTTTTTGGTGTCGACCATTATTTTTTTACACGTTGAGTGTAGGCACAGCCTCTAGAAAAAATGGTGGATTCTTGATTCTTCTTAACTTGTGTATCTACAAATAACAACAAGCAGTAAGAAACAAAGAGCATTAAGGAATGCCATCGCGAACAACACTGAAAAAAAATATTTGTAAAGAAACATCACACAAACTTTTAATGCTCAGCCATATTGCATCATCATTCGGTATTGCCCACATTAGACACAGAAATGTGTTTAAAATCACTCAAAGAAAATTACCACGCATTTTACAGTGTTTCAGAAGGAATTCTGAGGAGGTGAGCACAAGTTGCTTCATGGCTATTTCGACAAACATCACGTCCTTTACACAGCGCTATTATCTTGAGTGCTTTGTAATTGATTGCTAATGTATGAAACACACTTAGCAAGGAAAATTGGGATTAATTGTGGAGAATCATTTTTGAGATTAGTTTGAGTGGGCTTGAGGAGACGAGGAACCGAAAGAAATCTTTTCGATGAATTGGCTAAGCGCAACTCATTCAAGAAATTATTGATTTTTTTACTAATTTTAAACAAGTACAAGCGCTTGAAATGCCCATATGCATATTCAGACTCTACTTTTACTGCTAGCAGTTTTAAGCTGATTTCAAAAACGATATGCTGAACTAAACTGGTTGTTTTCCTGCAAAAATATTTAAATAAACAGGGTCTGTAATAACAACTGCTAATCTTGAATAGGACACCGATATTCTCAACGAAACCAATAATCCGACTTTGTCACTCCCATTTTGCATTACAAATTGGCTCCATATATTTCAGCTATTGTTTGGTGGGAAATGTTTTGAAAACAAATTTCATGGGAATAATAAAGATATCTGATACGCATGAATTTAGTCATCAAATTTCATTTCTTTTAAAAAAACAGCACTGATTTTCTTACAGTAAGTCCCAGTCCCTAAATTCGAAGAGCTCTTTGTAGTTGCGGATTGAGATAATCATATTAGCCTGATCCTTCCTTCCTACTAAATATCTTTATTTTCCGGAGACTGGGGTTTCACAAAGCTTAATTAGCCATTGCAGTTTAGGTAGGTTTGCAGCTAAAAACATTTTAACAAAAATTCAAGGATCAGAATTTTAAAAAAAAAATATTTGAACGCAAAAAATCGCATGACTCCAATCATGTACGTATGTAAGTTTAATGAGTTTCGGATATGCAATTTTTAATTAACATTCTTATTTGTTCATTCATTCAAAAAGCATTAGCATTTCTCCGTCTCGCCGATATCATTGTAATCGTGATTATGCATCTATCGCAGCCGTCGACAACTCTTCCGCCGGGTCTACGTTCAACCTGTCATGTCGTCCCTCTTCAAAGTGCTTCTAAAGCGCTATATAANGTGATTATGCATCTATCGCAGCCGTCGACAACTCTTCCGCCGGGTCTACGTTCAACCTGTCATGTCGTCCCTCTTCAAAGTGCTTCTAAAGCGCTATACAAAACCAAACACCGAAATACCAAAAATCACACTAAAATATTTTCTTGTGATACGTTTTCTTAAGAATTTGTATCACTGTTATCCTCCTCTCTATACTTAAGACACACAATTGAAAGGAAGCGATGTAACGCATAATTCAGTGCCTGTGTATAGCACTGAGCGAGTGATTATATCATTTCGGGGATGGAGTGGATATCAGAAAAAGATGACTTTTCTGCTGACTCATTGAAACTCATCACTTGGGCCACGTTAAACCCTGCCTTATAACTTGGACATTTCTCCGACTGTCATTCAGAAAGGAAAATCATCTCACACATTAAAGAATACACTGCCGCGATGTCATTCATTTCAAGTATTGAAAGAGACTGCCAATTTTCTCGCTTTCAGGGAAAAAGGTTTGCTTTCATGAATTCCTCAAACTGAGTGGATGTATGTAACAGCCGCGATTTCAAGATTAACACGTCTTCGTCGAGGAACGCATTTTTTTACAGAAATTAGCGTGCCTTTATATCATTACCTACGAAAATACAATGTGTGTAATGCAATAAGATTTGTACATAGAGAGTTGAAGAAGATGCCGATGATGGTACCGTACTTTCTGGTTTTAAAATATTTGTCGTCCACTTTACAGCGTCTTTTGATGGACGGGTGAGATGTGGTCTTCGTCCCTCTACACTTCTCTCTGTGATCATGATCATGCTTGAAAACGTCAAATCATTCCATTTAGATCAATACAAACGATAAAGAGCCAAGTCGTAGAGATGGAATTTTGAGGTAGTAAAAATCATAACTTTTTGAGGATTTGACGCTGACGGTAATGTTCTCGCTCAAATGTTCTAAACAATGGAGTTTATGAAATCAAAAACAATACTGTCGTGATATAACTAATAATTACCTGTGTAAAGTACTACAGCTGCTATCCGAAGACGAGAGGCAAGACAGCAGAGAATGAGTCGAGGATGTTGTAATACAAGTTGCCTGACATGTGCCTCACAATGGGTCCATTAAAGTTGAGATAATGGAATCGCATCATTGTTGACTTAATCTAAAAATGACAAACTTTGCAATTTACGCTTAATCTAGCGAAATACTTTCCAGGAAAAGTACTATCAAGATGTACGCCTGCAAAGAATTAATCTGTATGCAAAAAGTGTCGAAATGTTTCATCTTTTATATGAAGTTTACATTTCAGCCATACAAATTGCCGTTCATATCTTTCGATTTACATTTTTGTCTGATGAGTTTGAGTTCATTATCCTCTGACAAATGATCCACATATTTACAGAAACAAACTACAGCATTCAATTTAAAATTGTAGTTTCCATTCATAAACAGGCGTGTTTGAAAGTGTGTATCGCATTGCCCCAAAATAACAACCTAGTCGTTTGCAATACGGGCTTCACTAGTTGTAATAAGAAGTACGCCACATTTCTCATTTTTATCCCACTAAATCAGATTTTAATTTAGCGTTTGCAAAGCCAACGCAGATCATGCAATCGTCAACAGAATCAAGGGAAAAGGAAAACCACAAGAGTAAATCTTTTTCCTCTTAAATAAATATATGCATATAAATACATACACTTTTTTGTAAGCAGGTCGTACGCACGCAAGCTCAAAACAACAAAAAGTCCTACACAAAAATATTAGGGAAAAGGAGAATACATGGAGCCCTTTTCAGTTTCACAAGCTTAAAGGATTACAGCGAGGGATTAGGTCCGTTGTGAAATAAAATATTAGATGATTGAGGTCTTTTGTGGCATAGTAATGAATTTTGTAATATGAGCTGATGAGTTGACAAAAGAGGAGAGCATAAGGTTACAAAAGGGAAAAAGGTATTAGCAGTTGTGTATAAGGTGATCAAAATTTGGTCATGAACAAGTTTGGATTCAATCAACATGTAAATAATATTTTCTTTGCGTTGGGTAAACACACACTGTTATCAACATAACATATTACGCTATAATACTTACGTCTCTTTAAGGACTGTTTCGTCGCGAGTCTTCCTTCAAACAAAATTTATGACCAAGAGAGAAAAGGATTGTGTAGTAATCAGTATCACATACAGGAAACGGATGAGCAAATGAATGGCTCGAATAAAAATTGCCAATTTAAACCTACTAAACATAATCATTATTACAATTCAGCGAACTTAGAAAATAAAAAAAGTTTATGCCAATTATTGTAGGCATTACCTAATTCTGAAAGTTTTGGTAATTTTAATTGTAAAAGCCTGGTAATTTTTCGATACTTCCAGATTTCATAAATTACAAAATCATTGATCATTAACAAAGTATGAGAGTAGAGTTTATGAAAGGAGATTTTTAACAAAAATCAAAAAGAACATTACTTTCCCAAGCCATATGTAGTCTATGGTCTCTCTTATTTAATCCTCGTGTTTTCTGTTTTTCCCCAGTGCTTCCCCATGTTTTACAAATGTTCCTAAATAAACACTCCTCAAGTGGGTTTAGTGTTATATGATGAAGTCTTTCAGAACCTAATATTCCTTGAAATTAAATTGTTAACTATCTTATCTCTCCCTCGCTTTCATGATTTTTTTCATCTTTTCCTTTTTGTATTCACGTTAGAGCAAGAAATCCTTCACTTCACATGTCAATTTCACCTGCATTGTCCGAGAGTTGGGAAAAATTGAGAAGGTGGATGTTGCTTGTTTACTATATTTGCTTTATTTACCTCTTCAGTACACTTCTGTACTTGAAGACGATTGATTTTTGTTGATTTGCTGATTTCACTCTGCCTGCTTTACATGGTCCACATTCCGGTATGTGAATCCGATGGCGATGATGATGATGATGAGGGAGAAGACTTTTATTATTTTTGTGAGCCCTCATCATCTCCATCACTCTTTATTCTTCACCATTCCCACTTGAGAGAAAGGAGCAGCGCTGCTGCAAGAGCAACTACTTAAAAATCAATAATAGCAATAATCAAAATATTTTTGCTTTTTCGTTTTGCCTCAGCTCATTCTCTACTCCTCCATTGTTCCCTTTTGAAGATGCGTTTCGAGCATTGAGTATATCGACAAATAGTGGCAAATGAAAGTCTAGCTTATACATATAGATTCATTCCATTCATTGGAGATTTTTTTGGAGATGACTTCTTGAAGCAACTCAGCATTACTATTGATTTTGGTGTGATGGGCTTTGAACGAGCCATTTTCTGTACTCTTTTAACACCAACGTGAATCCGGTACACAGAGACTGAAGCAGTATATCCACAAGCACACAACAAACTCGTAGAGGTAAAGTGGAAGACACTTTTCTTTGCAAAGAAATGTTCCCTTCCATTTTCTTCAAATTATAAATGCATTCTCCGTTTTAAGGTATTGGTTAAAGGGCCCTTCAGATTCAATAGGTTTAGATCAAATTTGGCATTGCTTTTAAAGGAGCATTCTCCAGTATTGTGAAAAAAAATTAAATGTTTTCATTTAAAAGTTTCCATTTTAGCGTGTGGATGACAATAGACATTTTTTTTTAATTCTGGGGTAATAAGCAACATTTACAAATTTAGTATTTAACCACGATTTGTAAATGCAGTAAATACATTATGCACATTGGAAATTTGTTTTCGACTGAAAAAGCAAATTTTCAAAATTGTACAGGTGTTCCATCTGTCACTAGCCGTATTTAAATCAAAATGATGCATGCTACAATGTGGTTACAATTACAATTACTTAGGTAATTGCCCAACACGGTGCTTGGTTGGTTCTGTTGCCGAAAAATATTGAGTAAATAGAGAAGCGTTAAACAATTATTTTAATACGAACGTGATTGAAATCGTATTCCGTATGTTTCACCAACATGAATGCATACATATGTAAGAATCCGCATTTCAGGGAGGTCTTTTTGATATCATACTCACGCTTGTCAAAGGAAATTATTTGGCCGGGGTATTTCACATCTCGAGAGCTGCCCAAGTTGCCGAGTCATAACCCCAATATATCCTCATCAAAAAATAATAATTTCTTCCGTAGATGCTACCAAAACAGTTTACAACAAGCATCACACATTCACCATTCCCTACCGACTCCCAATTTTCATCCGAAACAATAGCATTTGATGCACATTGTACAGCCCATGCCATTCAGCTTTCAAAAATTTATTCACTGTTTGAAAACGATACAGTGTCGATATGTATGCATATGTAAAAGAGCAGAAAAGTGATATGCATCCCATTTCTTTAGATTTGATAATTTTATAAAAATCTCACTCTTGACAGGAGTGATCGGTTAAGTGGTCGGCTAACCTGCAGGTGAGATGATGAAGCAAAGAGAACAAAATAATGTAAAAAAAACGTATCGAAATTTGTTATCATTGTAAACAAGTGTGCTTTCTTTTCACATGTCAAGTCATCACTATCCCATCTTCATTGTGTCTGCGTATCTATTTTGATTTCATTGCTCCTTTTTAAAAATCTATAAATGGAGGTCGACATTTCAAGAAGTTAATAAGGCATCATCATATTATAGCACTTGAGATTGAGACGAGAGAAAAAAGAGATCTTTTTGAAAGCCTAGCCACACAGCCAAGTATGAGATGAGAATGATAATTTGAGTTTTAAAAAGGTAACATCTGTTTCAGATTCTTCTTTTGAAGCTGAAGCATGCTTTACTGGAGCTGCTCACATAATGGACCTATTGTCTGATGAAATTAATATTCATATAATTCATAATTTTGTGAATGGATGAGTCGACGAGTGTAATATGAATGTATCTGATAAAGAAATTTTTTTTCGGACAAGGAGCTTATCAAAAGCCTTCTCTTCACTTTCTTTGTACTTACTTTGAGTAAGTAAAAAATAATTTATTCGACTTGACTTTGACTCACATGCTGACAGAGAGAACTAAAGAGTTAAGAGGCATCATCATCTCTATTTAATAGCGATAATAACGGGCAGAGGCTTGTTCAGGTGCGACGGATGAAACTGGTGGAACGGTGGAGGTGGAGTTACTCTCATCTTCTGACCTCGCAGGCACTGGAATTGGGCTGAGAGCTGGGTCTGGGAGATTAGCTCCAAAGACGTTGAACATGGTGCTGAAGATGGTCTGGAGGAAGTCATGAACTCCGTTAAGAATGTTGGGCATGACCCTGGTGACAGGTCCGAACACCCTCTGGGTGATTCCACTCTCTTCTGGCTTGACGGGTCAAAACCAAAATGCTGTCGATCGCCTCGTTGACGGATGATGGGACACGGACTTCGTTACGTCTAATGAGACGGAGAACCTCGGTGAATTGGTTGGGGAGGTCCAGGATTAGCAGACGGGGCATGTATGCCACCACACCGGTGAGGTCAATGGCGTTGGTCACGATGGCCCGGGTGAGGTGAGCTGGAAGAAAAAAATGAAATATTGAATACGTCACGAAATATTTAATCACAATTAAACTCGCAAAAGGCAAGTATTTCATACCAAAAGCCCTGGTGTTGTTCAATCCGGCGTTTCTCATTGTCTCAGAAAGACCACTGAGGACAACGACCATGTTGTTGGAGAAACGCTCGGTTGCCCCATTGACAGCTACACGGACTTGCTCAGTCCAGTGTTCTTGGGATGGGAGTTGAGTGGGGACGCCCGCTGGAGGAGCGACTGGTACTGCCGGAGGTGACTGACGAGCCTTGTCTTCTTCTACGGCTGCGACATTGTCTTGTGCCTATGAAATAATTATGAGACGGTTTAAAGTTAGCAAATATAAATCAAAAATTGAAAAGAAATAAAAATTATGTGTTTGCAATGATTTGTGAGAAAAGAAACTATTTGATCTAGCCTTACATGGGCAATTGCTGCCAAGAGTAAAACTGCCAAATACTTTGAGGACAACATTTTGAAACTATTTTGTGCTCGATTCTCTGCTCCAATCTTCTCTGTTTAATTACTATTTACTTAATGAGACCAACTCGACATTAATAGGCCGTATTTATATTGGGAAAATTTTGCATTTCGTAAAAAAAACGTTATCCAGTGACATTCTTTCCTGTAGGATACACTTCACACATTTTATTTCTGGAACAATGGCAAAAACCCTGCACTTCTGGTGGTGGGTGCGCGAGACACATGCCATGAAAATTTCATGAGCACATGAACATTTCAAGCTTCTTACTCAATCATACATTGTATACACTCCTTTTTTGGGGATTTTCTACGCAAATGATTAGTAAATTAAGCGACACTTGTCTCAATTACCGTTTTTGAAGGAAGATATTCGTATTTCCAGAAGTACCTAATTAGGAGCAACGCCCGATAATGACTTTTAAACGTTTTCTGCACTCGACATCTAACTTACCTGAAGACGAGAATGGATTCGTAATGTGCAATTACCATTAATGTAATTAGGCTGTGTTGATTGTGTCGTAATCCCTTTTGAACTTAGGATAGATTTCAGCAAATTAATGGCTCCACGCAGACAATTTACAAATCAATGGATGGCTCGACGCCACGTCGAGATTGATGCATGCAATAAATACGAATATATGACTAATTGTGTAATAATTGTATCATGCAGGTAACGCACTGAATTGTGCTATGCATTAGAGACAAAAAATACCACTTATTTACATGAAACTATTTTTACCTGTTACGGAAAACGATGTTTTTAAAAAAATGACAAATGATTGTGATGCGATTTTTGCTTGTGAACTATAAGAACTTCTTCCCTTCCATCTTGCGGAGCCAAATAAAATTTTATAGTGGCCAATGCTTCGGTCCTTTGTCTTTGTCCCTTTTAGGCATTTCTGCCAATGTTCTGATTTATACGAAAAGAAATGTGTAAGTTGAAAGTTATACTACCAACTACTTTCTTGATTCTGAAATAAATCGAATTCTGAGAGGCAATGATTTAAAAACCAAACAAAGATGTAGTCAATGCACGCTTTAGGTATTGAATGTAATGCTGCCAATTACTAGTAAGGAAATGCACGGGTCAGAACGTCCGGGAATCTAGATCTCAAATGAGGCAATCTACACAATTTTTTTCGGAGATCAATCCCTATAATAATGTTAGTTATTTAATTAAAGAAATGCCACGCAAATTGCATCTTTGCGATAGCTGGGCGTATCGAATGACATCATGACATTTAACCAAAGTTTCAGCAAGGCACATATTTACAATCGTATAATTTGGCTTCCTTTTGTAGCAACCTTTTGAATTTAATAAATAGGTTTTGCAAATTCCATACTGTAGCAATAAAATTCAGGCAAGCTAAACAAATCCCACTCGCGTTTTATCTCACCTAATCCACTACAAGGCCAGATTTAGCACGATTTGTTGGAATCAATTTACCCACTAGGATTTAGCCAAATCATGCCCATTAAAAACTTCATTATAACAAACACATCTATTTCTGCCTTTTGAATGAACTGTAAAAAATCTATTTTTCACCTTTACCTCACTCATTGATAAAAAATTTCATTCATCAATTTATCTCATCTTGCCATGCCACTTTTTCATGGAAAAGTGTGCTTGTAAGAAAATCAATTAGTTCATTTAGATGAGCAAAACAATTCATTCTTTGTAACCAAATATCTTTTTACAGATCAGTGTTCTGCCGTACTCGTAAGCTTCCTTGTTTAAAAATGTAGCAAAAATTTTCAAGAAGGATAACAAGTTACACTCATTTTTTCCAGTATAAGTTTCCATGGGTAAACTGACAATGTAAGCTGTGGTGCATCAATTCCAGACTCAGTTAAAACATTTTAAAACAACGGTTCACGAAAAGTCCGGTAGACATTAGTTGTATGTAAATTACTTCTGTTTCCACAAGAAATACATGCATCTGACACCTTGAGGATTCCCTGTTAAAGTCCATTTTGGATTAATTATGGTCACAAGCAAACTAACATGTATATTTAAAATAAATGATGTACCTCCTCTCATTTTTGCAAAGACTAACATGATAAAAAATCCTATAAAGATCTTACCGTTTATAAAAACTGTGAGCTCACAGTTATAAAACTTTATACATCAGATACAGATAGTCATGATTCAGGGCTTCCACTCGCACTCCACAGGCATAGGTATTTTACAGACGTTAATACGCACAATAATACAGTTATGTGAAACTTATCAATATCAGCTCAAAGCAATATCCAGAGCAGTAAGACGTAAGTTATGAGAAAATATCTGAAGCTCGATGCAAGTTCATGAGCGTCACGCAATTAAACGATTTGAACATGGGAACTCTTGATGCACCTCCAATGCTTTGTTTTTTTTCTTGACTTTTTTGCCTTGAACGGTAAAATTATTATACTTGATAGCATTTTAACCTGGATTAATATTTTCTTGCATGGAAATATAAAAAACACAATT
>JAHZMY010003037.1:0-25424 GCA_027743915.1 Seira sanloemensis | reverse complement strand
TTTGGTGACAAGCAGATTCTGACTTACCTTTTGGAGTTGGTGACAATTTCCACTTTTGAGATCGGGATTTACTACCGCTAAACATCAAACAAAATGGTAAGTTTTCTTTTCAGATTGAATATTCATACACCAACCTTTCTTTTCCATAAAAATTGTCCAATTTCTCTGCAAGAAAGTCATGCTTGGGTGTGTGAATACATGTATTTTGCCATGGATAAAGGTAAATGACTCTCAGAGACTGATTTATATGAGTGAAAGCGGTTACGAATATGTGTGTATTTAAAAATGCTGCCAGTCATGGACCCTTCAGTTTATTGAAATATTTCTGACGATTCTGGTGAGGGCTAAAATTTACAAGTGTAGATACGTAGTTAGCAAAGGTAGCAAGACTTAGATCCAGTAGTTCCATAATGCACAGTCAAAAGCAGTCGAACACGAAGGCAGCCTTGGGGGCAAAGCCAGACGCTGTGGTTACTGGCCCTGATGGCGTCTCCAGCAAGAATCAAACGGGAGGTGCCTTGCTCAAAAGAACGAAAAGTAAAATGAACCCAGGCCTACAGATCACAGCGGGCGCTTCACCCACTACTAAAAAAGGAAATACATCTCCCATGATTGTAAAAGGAGCTGTGGCACAAAGAGCGACGGCACAAGCTTCACGAGCTCCACGAGTACATTCATTTACTAAATCAAAATTGTAGTTTGTAGTAGTAGTAGTTTAGTAGTCGTCATAAAATCGGATTTACATAACTCAGGAATTATTGACAATGAATGATATTTTTTTCATGTCCCTTTTGCTGCATTTCGGCTATCAAAGTAATATTGGTCAAAAAGTTAACAGTGGCGCTATTTAAAGTAGCGCCTTAATGAATGATGAAAATGGAATTTACCTAGATTAAGAATAAGCGAGAGTTAAAATGGTGAGTTACAGCATTTGTTCAATTTGTAGGGTAACGAGGCGTCGCTCCAGTCTGAGATGTGCTCGCACTGTAAGTTTCTGTTTCTTTATACAACGATCAACGTCTTGATTTTCAGCGTGCTGATGACCGAAGGGGTTGATCAGTTGTATTCTAATAATTAAAATGAAACTATATGTGTTACAGTTGATCCGGATGAGATCAAAAGGTTAGGAAAGCGGTTCCGGAAGCTGGACTTGGACAATTCTGGATCTCTCTCAATCGATGAGTTCATGACCTTACCGGAGTTGCAACAGAACCCATTAGTACAACGTGTTATAGACATATTTGACGCGGATGGGAACGGCGAGGTAGATTTTAAAGGTTAGTATTTACTCCAGCGTTAGTCAATGTGCTTCATGTGCGTGCTTTTGTCAAACAACTAATAATGTGACCTAATCGTGTGTGATATGCATCCATGACTTGAATTTAATGACATAATTAATATGAATAATATAAATAATAATGATGATTACATGATGAAGTGTTGTGTGTGTCTTGTATGTTGTCTTTGTTTAAAAAATTGACGTCCACCATATATTTGTCTCATATACTTGTTCTGAACCCATAATAATTAAACCAAATTATGATTTTTCTCAGAGTTTATACAAGGTGTCTCCCAATTCAGTGTAAAAGGGGACAAAGAGTCAAAGCTTCGATTTGCTTTCCGCATTTATGATATGGACAATGATGGTTATATTTCAAATGGGGAGCTTTTCCAGGTATTCATTGATATACATATATCATTAATTGTTCAAATATCATGCATGGATTTGACAAGCATATGCTAAAAAACTTCTTTCTGACTTTTTCGCAGGTACTAAAAATGATGGTGGGCAACAATCTAAAAGACACTCAACTGCAACAGATCGTCGACAAAACGATATTATTCGCGGATAAAGACGAAGACGGAAAGATCTCGTTTCAAGAATTCTGCAGTGTTGTGGGCAACACTGATATACACAAAAAGATGGTTGTGGATGTTTAGACATGTACTTCTGGGATATATTTCGATGTTCGTTATATATGCATATAATTATGAATATTATTACAACTTTAAATTTAAACTAAAACATTTAACATTTATTACGTTTTAAAAAACATGCAGGATGCAAGCCGAGACAGAGAGAGAAATGAAAACTTGTACTTTGTTGTACATGTTAAAATATCACGCTCGATTACATACAAGTTTATCAGAAAAAAAACTCCTTTTGTGAACTTATTAAAAAAAAGATACCAAAGCCGCGTACCCAATCGAATTAAACGCAACTATACAAGTTTTAAATTTAATTCGCTATTCATAATAGGCGTTGAAGTGAAGACCTCCAAGGCTTAAAATATTATATTAAACGGTGATTTCTAATCGTGAGAGCATACCCCCAAAAATGTCAATGACTATATTTATTTTTTCCTTGTCCCACATACATACATACGCCCCATTTTATGCTAGTTTAAAAACCTAAATGTAAGATTTGAAACTTAAATAATTGATTACAAGGTAATCATTATTAATTAAAACTTTCTACTGTTATTTTTTGTACTACAATACTATAAACCATAGTCAACGTCATGAGTCGGCATTTATTCTTTGTCCGTAATATGAGTTTTTATTAAATCAAGGAATACTGAACAATTCGTTACAAATTAATTACATATGTACTGAAAACCACTAAGTCATTTACAATTTAGATGACTATAGTTTCGGGAGGGATATTTCTGTGCTTCAATGTTTAAAAATATATACTTGCTTTTCTCAACTTAGTTTAATGATATTTGTCTGCCCATTTAAAATAAGTGTCCTGTAGCGTTGTAGCTATTACTGATCCCAGAGATAAGGACAAGAAACGCCCAGTTCCGCAGTTCTTTATAATACCTGTCTCCTTTCGCCCCACCACCATTTATATGATTCAAGTAAAAAGTTGAGAAATATTGTTAAACTGTGAAGGTTATATGATCGCATTATTTTTAAGTTGATTCAAGGAAACTTTATCGTGATTACGCAAATACGACGAGTAAAAAAACAGATTCTTTTAATGTGATGAATAGATGGTAGCTCCTTTTTCTTATCTAAAGACAGAAATTCAAGATCATGAATGCTGAGTTTCAATCCAAAATCCAACCTACAAGATTTTTTTAGAAAGTATAAAAATATAATTATGTAATACTGAGTGAGAAGTGAACAACTTTGTAATTTTGTAGCGATTATACTTTTATTTAACTTCATGCAATAATTGTTCTGTCTTCAAGAAAGAATCACTACCATATTGTGACCTTAACTTAATTACAACCTCTCTCATTTCTGTTTATTACAAACTTGCCTGTTATTTCAGGTTCTCAGAGTGTTTGTAATTTTAGAGGTAAATACTATACTTGCATTTATAATAGCGGATTAGCTTCAACTAAAGCCTTTAAGAGATGTTCATATAACGATTGTAATTTAGAACTAACCCAAATGTTATGAATTACCTAATATTAGCCAAACGCATTTAAGTGTCATATTGTTTAAAAGAGGTGCATGATTATTGTGTTGTAAGGATGAAAGAAAACAAAAATAAAAAAGTTCTTGTACCCTACTCAATGAAGCCAAACCACAAAATTATTTCTCATTGATATTTTTGTAAAGTTTCCATTTTATTCAAAACATGGAGGAATCTATTGAATATAAAACTTAAACGCCGGCCGCTTTGGCAGCAATCCTCTTATTCCTTTCTTCGGCGATAGATAATTTGACACCCTTGCCCTTGGGAAGAGACACGAAGGGCTTGTTGCTTTTGCCGATGATAAAGACGTAGTTCAACCTGTAACAAAAATATAATTACATTAACTTTACTCCTCAATTCAGTACTCATATTATTGGACTCAACGCTAGATAGTATCATTTATAAGCTTAGATAGCTTCTGTCAACTCTCATGGTAATGCACATAATGAACGATTTTCACTCATGCGACCGTTGAGCGTTATTTTAATATCGCCTCCTTTTTGATCCGTGACTATATAAAGTTAACTGTCACAGCCTCCGAAAGTGGCAAAAAAATCTTTTACATTGTAAAATATACTCTACGACAAAACTATCTTACCTAGTGGCAAAAACATGGCCCATGGAATCCTTAACGTGAACGATATCGAATGATCCAGGGTGACGTTCTCTGCTGACGACTGTACCAACTCTCCCCAAGTTACGACCTCCAGTAATCATGCACAAGTTACCTAAAAACATGTTATTTGTATTATATCGTGCACATTACGATTACCGTAAATTCGATTCTCAATTAATGAAGGAATTAAGACTTACCAGCCTCAAATTTGATGAAGTCGAGGATCTTTCCGCTGGCAATGTCCACTTGCACGGTGTCATTAACCTTGATCAATGGATCAGGATACCTAATGGTTCTTCCGTCGTTGGTGACCACGAACGGAACTCCCTTGGGGCCCACCTGCACCCTCTTGACCTTGCAAAGTTTGTACTGTAGAACAATTTAAAAATATGCAAATTAATTTTCAATCCAATAAACACTTCTACTACATATAATTGATCAGAGAGTGAAAGTCAGAAAAACAACTAATCACATTGTATCATTGGATTATGCCTGAGTTTTAAATTCATCATTCTCAAAACTCAAGTTCATTAAAGTCTATTCTTGATTTCTTTCACAATTTACCTTTGCCTCTTCCGTCGTGATCCTGTGAATTGTGAATCGGCCCTTGACGTCGTAGATCAAACGGAAGTTCTCGCCGGTCTTCTCGATTTCAACCACATCTGGAAATAAAAATATTTTTCCATTCGATACTTTTTTCCTATTTCACACAAAACAAAACCAGTATTATAAAAGTCAATCTAGACAATTCACTATTTAAAATTCATTCTACTGACCAGTCTCCCAACTAACGCTTTGATTATACAAAAGTTCACAATTTATTTTGCTGCAAACTAATCCACTTTATCGCTAAAAAATTGCCAGCAATTTTAAGACCACTAATTTCAATCAGGGTCTGAACCTACTGTCACTTGCTAGCATTCTCGTCTCTTGACTAACAAAACAATTATCCAAAGACGTTTTAAACAGAACAATTTTCACAACTTACATTAAATGAAATTGTACAATTAAATTGTTTTAAACCGAAGACTTACCATGATGAAATTTAACTGCTGTTTAGACTAATTTCAAACGACGAGACAGGGAATAATACAATGCTTTTCACATGCCCAGATCAAATTCCTGAAGGCAAGTTGAAATGGGAAATGAGCGAGGCGGCTTCACTGAATGAACACATATAAGCAGCATGCATAAGAAAATTTAGATTTTCCCTTCACCTTCTCTTTGAGACCAGCCATGAAGTTGGGCAAGGCACTGAGAGGTGGCGCATGCTTAGCCCTATTGATCATTGCATTTCCCCCTCCTACGTCTCACGTACAAAAAGGCAAGAAGAATCGATAATAAATAGAAACGGGTGGAAGTGCGAGAGGGGTGGATTTTTTCTTATTCACAAAAGCACGGACAACTGCCCGAATGCCGACCCCTAAAGTAAATGCTTTCACACAGGGACACAGGTAAATGTAAGAAGAAGGCATATTTACGTTTCTCAATCCACAACTTTTTGTATTGTTTTGTTGTGCAAGAAGTAAAAATACTTTCTGTTTTGCAATTGCAAATGGAGAAAAGATAGGTTTTGAATGTTTTAATGTTATTCCAAAATTGTCTTCAGAACCTAAATTCTTGCTGAGATTAATTGCGTTAAATAATCTCTAATCAATATTTTCTTAAATCATACAAAATATATGATCTCACTTTTGTCCTACAATACATGTCTGTGGACAAATAAATTGTGAAAAAATAATCAATCCAAGTCTAACGTATTTCCATTAAAAACATAACCATATTCAGACTGACACGTTTGACTTCATCAGTGAACTCTCAGTGAAGTCTCATTTTTTAATTAAAGTCTGCTTTGACAAAGGGATTAAACCATTCCCAACCTTATCAATCGTCATCAGTTGTTCCAGAAACTTGATAAACGAAGCATCTATAGTGCGAAAAAAGCCGCCCTACTATCTTGACGAATACAGGAGCATTAATTCCTTGACAATAATAATTTTGGTAAGTACCAATTTAAAAATAAATAACAACTGTTGTTATTGGAATGGGTCATAAATTACTGAGCTGTATAAGTAAGATGTGCCAAATATTTTACTTTTAGAAGTCGGAGTCGTTGAACTTGATTTAATTACCTCTACAAGCTGCCAGTATTATCAAAATTGCTACCACTTGGATTGATACCAAAAGGAATTGACGTGATTTCGTTGACCCATATTGAAGTGCAGAGTTTGTACTTCTTCTTGTTGGACCTCTTGTAATTTCTAAAATTGACCATGTCGGACCCAGTGTCAATGTCGTTGGGTAAGTCAAAATAATAACACATGGTCTTTGTTTTTAATATTATAGATACGAGGAATTCAAAATTAAAATGGTGTTGTTTAACCTTTCAGATGACTACATCAAGTCGCAGAAAAAGACAGGAAAGATGTCTTTTGGCCGGGGTGGTGGTGGTGGTGCCCGTCGCGGCCGTGGTGGCGGCCCAAAAACGAGCAATAGAGGTGGCGGAGCTGGACCTGCAGCTCAGTTTGGAAACCGGGGAAACCGCAACTCTTTCCGTGGGCGTAAAGGACGTCAACCAGCTAACAATGTATGCTTATCACAAACGGTCAGCTCATATCTCCAATCCAAATCCACAACTTGCGCCAGTTCCTCTCTGGGCTCGGAGCTACGTTTCATATCTTTCAAGCACAATTGAAGCTAAAAGAAAAGCGGCAAGCTTTGGGGGCGTGGTAGCAAGCATCTAGGAATTTGAGCCGGGTTCTTGTTCGTAAAAGCCACAATTTTAAGCAAATCGCCAAATTAAATATGCGTACTTCTTCGCCGCACTTCAAACTTTGAATGTGCGTGAGCTCAAATGACGAGGCTCCAGTATAGCAGGCACACTCATCAACTGTTGCTTGGAAAGCAATTACCATAATCAAAGTACGCATTTGCAAGATCCGTACAGGAAACGATTTTCTAAATATGCCAGAAGAAGCTATACTGTGACTTGGCGAAAATATTTGTTGGCGAACCTCAAAGGGCTCAGCGCAGCTTCCTACTAGTGTATATCAAAGCGGAAAGAATTTATTGTCAGCGGAGGAGAATTTGAAGAAATTGTAGTCCAGATGTGAAGAGCAGTATGCGAAGCAGTTGTCATTTTTCAGTTCTATTCTTCATTTCAACCGAACTGGCGTGTCATCACAATAAGTATTTTACGAGCCTTTCTTAGGATCCAGCATTTGATATTTTCATTCTTGACAGATTTGTTCCCCCGAAAGTGGTAAGAACATATGAGGTATAATTTAATTGTAATTGTTTCATTCTTGTCAACTTCAAAGGCCCAACGACGAAGAGGCAATGGTGGCTTTGCTGGGAACCGAAGTAGGCGTTTTAACCAAGTATGTGCCAAAACTTGAAAGTATAACGGTTCAGAATTTTTTTTGAAGTTTGACGAGTAATTTTGAATAACAAGCTTGCTCTCTCTCTCAGGGTGTACCCAACGTCTCTATCAATCGTGGAATTGGAGGAGGTGCCGTCATGGGACAGGGACTTAGACAAAACCGAAATAATCCAAACAGGAGAAACAGAAATCGTCAAATGAGACGTCAGCGAAACAATGGTGGAGCGCAGCAAGTAATCTCAAGCCATTCTGGACCAGCTAACTTTCGTTACTTCCAGGGAGGAGCAGTTGGCAGTGTTGCAACTGGATCACCAAAACGGAATCAAGCCAAGCGTATACGTCCCAGGAAACTTGCGCTTAATCAACCAGCTTTCCTTACACCCAGCAGAAATACAAAACGCACATTCATGAAGCTGGCGGCGAAGCAGCGCGTCCAACGAGCAAAACTTTTAGTCAGTCGCAAAAAAACTCCTGTGGCGGGCGCTGGAAAAATCAAAAGCTTGGTAAGTGCGCAATTTTTTAAAAAGTGTTTGTTTATCTTTGCGTAAAGGTTTAGTATTAGATAACTTACTCTGCATTTACTTTTACAGATGTCTACCAGGGTAGCTCTTGGAAAGAATGGATTTGTCACCGTACGAAACACAAAGGCAAAGTGGATGGAAAGGGCACTTGTTCAAATGAAGATTGAGCGTGCACAGCAAGCCAGAAATCGTACACCCACAACGCAGAGAACTGTAAGCATTGCTGGCCCTTCCGGCGGAGGAAAACGACAAAACAGAAATATCAGAAGACAGATTATCAACAACAGGTATGTTTGAGTATTGGTAAAATGCCCTATGTTGACCATGTTGAGATCTCGCAATGATTCTAATTCTCATATTTTCATTTACTGACAATATAGTGCTCTCGCTCAGCCCCTTGATTGGAATACATCCATCGTTCGAACTATGACCAATGAATTGGCTGCCGAAATGCCAAGCAGCCAGCTGAATCCTGAGATTCAAAGGAAAATCGCTTTTATCCAGAGTCGTTCGAAACGTGACCGTGCTCCAGTAATGCCAGACTTCAGAGCCCCTGTCAGCACATCTAGGATGACCTTGAGCGATAGATTCCGCCTCCTGTCGGATCAATGACATGTCGTGTTCTCGACCAACCCCAACCAATGATATGTTATAGTTATAGGATGAATTAGTGTCATTCACCGTTTTCTCAACAACTTCGTTTCAGATTCTCTTTGTACTTTACACGAAATATTATTTCGCATAATAATATGTTATTCAAATCTTTATGAAGAAATGTGTTGAAGCTGTAGTTAGTTATTTTATGATTATATGATGATAAGATGTTAGAGGTAAATAGCAAAAAGTAATGTGAAATATAGTTGTCATTTTAAAGATATTTTTATCTCTAAGTGGTTAGTCCAAATTATAATTTATTAACTTTTTTGTCACTTTGTTATAATAATGATCTAACACATGAAAAAATGTGAGCGCGGGTGAATGGATGAAGTACACATATTTAAGGGTATATTTTGTTAGAGTTGTAACGTAAAAGAATATCCGGGTGAATGTAAATAAATGTGTTAACTATAAAATCCGTATTATGCACTTTTAGCACTGCTAAGTTAGTAGTACAACAACGCGCAGTAGGGTTAAGAATTATGCATAGGATTTGTTGAAGCTGACAGCGAAGCAGCATCTCGGCATTAAGTAAAATATTGCGTATTATGAATGAGTTATATGCATATGAACAATGAATTTGTATGAGAAATAAAATGTCAAGTGTCACATACAATAAAAAGTTTTGTGCGTCATGAGTAAATATACATATATCTTTCTTACTTTTTCATCCTCATATTCTTCATAGTCTTCTTTGAAGGGACCTTGACAAAACCCCATGGAAATACATAACCACTTTATGCCAAGATATCTCATTGATTGAGATATTAGAGAATTGCGAGTCACATTGTTCAACTCAAATATTGGACGTAAAATTGTTCTGTATGATTAAACATTTCCGAGAGAGAATTTCTTCACTTCACATGAACTTGATTTAGGCGGCTCAAGAAGGTACCTACCTACTCACTCATCACTACACTAATTTGCTTTGTCACAAATGTAAAAACCGGAATTTGGTGTTTTTCAGAGAAATCAATCTGACCTTACGATGGCTGCCTGCGCTCCATGTTGCCCACCTCCCATAAATGTGTCGGTTCAAATGGGATCTTGCGGTCCAAAACGTTGCTCGCGAGTGCCGTCCAACGCCTCTTGTCGCGGCGGTGGCGACCAAGCCAGCAGAAGTGGATCATGTCAAGCAATGCCAAACTACATGAAACCCCTATCTCGAACTCCAAGTTACTCTGAGCGAATGAATGTCAGTGGTGGACCATGCCCTTGTCACCCAAGGCCAGACTGCTGCAGAGTCCCATGCCCTTTGCCCTGTATGCCAAGATGCCCAGTTGGAATCTATGCTGAACGGACCAAGTCCCTGAAGCCAGATCGAAAGTACGAACCTCCGGAAACCAAGCTCGACGGCTTGTCCACGTACAAGGAGCACTACTTCCTCAAGTGTGGAGAACGTGCCAAGTCATTCAAGCCGGCGGCACAATTTGTACCGTCGGATGCCAAACTGGATGGGCTATCCACTTATCGCGAGGCATATTACTGCAAATGGGTTCCAAAGGAAAAGCCATCCTGGGCAAACAAAGGGACGTTTGATCCGTCTTGCGCGAAAATGGATGGCATTTCTCAGTACAGATTCGACTACAAAGGATGCATGGTACCTCGTCCTCCGTCCTTCAAGCCGAGCGCTACATTTGTTCCATCAGACGCCAAGCTCGAAGGGGTGACTACGTACAGGGTAAACTACATCCCATACTGCCCCCGAGAGTATGATTATGCCAAAGGGAAACAAGTAATGAAGCCTATCGGAAGCCCTTCGTGTGCCCCAATGGACGGCACGAGCACTTACCGCACCGACTTCTACCCCAAATGCCTCGTTCGAACGAACAGCATGAAGCCAAACCTGAAGCCACGATTCTCGGATGCAAAGATGGCCGGAGTCACAACCTACAAGAACGACTTCATTCCCTTCCACTTTGACAAGTGCATACCATGCCCCTGCATTCCGGCCGAGGTCTACGACCAGTGCTACCCTAACCCGTGCTTGTTTGGCTGCTCTGGTGATGGCGATAAAGCTGAAGCTGAGCCTGAATGCCCTGATCCTTGCCCTCCGAATCCGATGGGGGCTGGACTTCCGTGTGGAAAGCCTGATCCCTGCAAACAACCCTTCCCGTACACTGCTGGTAATGCTGGACAACAAATCCAAGCTTGCTGTGATTGCTGCCTCAACGATCCTCCGTTAGAGAAGGAAGAAGGAGACTGCGACTAGTGGCAACGCAACGCTGTAGTAATGCCTTTTACATGATGGACACGAACCAGATCAAAATCAGACTGACTCTTTTACCAGAATAAATGTCACAGCACGACAATATTGCTAAACACTAAAAATGAACGTTTATGTAAAGTACAAATATTGATTAATGATTCTTATCACTAACACAAACCGTTCTGATCAAAAAGAATAAAAACCGTAAAGTAAAATTTCGTGTATCGTCCTTCTTGCTCAAAATCATTACAATTGAATAAAATACTGATTTAATCATCGTACACCACTTTAAGCTTTAAATTACAAACGCTTTCATACAGTATAAAACAGATATTAAATGCACACACAGATTTATACAAAACATGAGCTAGAGACAAGAATATTGTATGTAATTACAACAAACCACTTTCACCCGATATGACGATATTAGTAAACGTGCACCATTCCATACGCAAATGTCCAACAAAGAATGTACGTGAACAAAGATCCAAAAAATCCATTCATCAGTATGGCTTTCCTTGATGTGAAGTATCGCTGGTAATTTGCGCCTGCCTTGGCAATCAGTATCAGCCACATTCCGAACATTGCAATGAAATAGAATCCAAAACCGTACAGAGCGGTTAGTCCAAGCACGCCAGCGCCCATTCCCGAAAATACGGCAGTGCAGGTTCTCGTGTACTCCACAACTGCTGCGTTATGTTGAATGGCTCCTTGGTTGTAGACCTTTGTCTCTCCCCCCTTCTCGACCGTTACAGTCCTAGTTCGCTGCATTCTTGTCAAATTATGATGACCTCAATAACAACTGTGCATCCTGTACATATACATAAGACAAAAAATAATAATAAATCTAATTGCTCAAATAAACGATGTAATAAGCTAAATGTTGTAGAGTCGCAAATTAAAAAATGGAATCTGAATTTAACATATCACTGTCGAAAATGACTTTTAGCAAACAAACTTTACTTTTTGATTAACTTACCAAGCAAACTTTTATTAGCTCCAGATTACAGATTATGATCGCAGCTACAGAACCGATAGAGGGGACGATATAACTACTTGAAATATTAGAATTTAATGAATATAAACATCTATTAATAACACTTTTAGACTATCAGTGATTCCGGGTTGTTTAAATGCAAGCTTATTTAACATTTGTTTACTACAAAACTCCAAAAAATCAAGGCTGGTATGTACTTCCTCTCGTTCTTTGAGAATATTTTGCATGATCACCGACACAAATGCATGCACATCATCCATAAAAACATCTGGTGAATCAAATCATTACGCGCAAAAGTCAAGTAATAATGTGCTTTCACAACACTCAACACCGCACCGTTCTCCCAAATAAATACACGTGCTTTGACTTTTCCCTTGCCATTTTGGTAGTAAAAAAGTGTGCAAAAATATTTAATTTAACAAAATAGTATTTGCATTACAAAATGTGACCTAATTATTCTACGTGGACAATTGATTCTATACAACTACCTCTGATAATTACGTAACAATGCCTGCTAAAGTGTTAAATTTCGTCCAAGATCTCCCAGACGAGGACGAGATGGATTTGGAAAGCGAAGAAAATTCTGATGATGAAGCCGGTATGAGTTTATTTTTTAAATTTCAGGTCATATTATAATACTTATTTGGCTTCGTTTTGTGGAATATTCCTGGAGTCGAAATACCTAAGAAGTGTATTTAATATTTAATCTAATTCACTTTAGGGGAAGGCCCGAATAAAAGCACATCAGAACCAGAAGCCGCACCACCCGCTAAACGGTTAAAGAAAGATCTTGCAAAGGAAGCAGAGGAGGAACTGTCGACATATGAAGACCTGGTGACAAACTCGGATGTCCCATTAACTGAAAAATTTCAAAAGCTTTCACAGTTTCTTGAATCGCTCGTGGAAAACAATGTCAACACGCTACAGTTCGAGACTGACTTTAATGACTGGATCAAGCAGAAATTGTTGACGTTGATTGATGAAATACCGGAAACATCAGTGGAGTTTTATTCATTTCTATGTAGTGTTCTGAAAGCCACTCCCACAATTGTCGAAGGCATCAGTGAAAATATTCTTTCCGTGATTTATAAAAGGCACGTCACGGCCGTGGAAAATAACGAAGCGTTGGAGATGTTTATGGAAAAATTATCCATCACATTTGAAAAGCTTCACCGATACCCAAAGTTAATTGCTAAATTATTATGCAGTGTGAGAGATAATATTCGGAAAATTGGTGATAGAGCATTGGGTGAAGACAAAAAGACGAAGAAAAGAAAAAGTGTTCTACGATGGACACCGGATAAGATTGTGGGATTCATTTTGCCCCAGAGTTTTATGAAAGCCTTTTGTGCAACATTAAATATTCTTCCGGTTGGGCAAATTTTCGATCTTTGGAAAACGTTAGATCACAACCTTGCAGAGGAATGTCTAAAGAAAATTAGTCTAGCTGGAAAAAATGGTAAATAATGTTTGTTTCAATTACTTTTGGAATTAAAATGAATGCCATTTTTATTTAATTTAACAATGTGATTTTTTTTGCAGAGGAATCCTGTCACTTATATTTCCTTGCCGTGATGGTTAATCTTTTGGAAGCGTTCCTAATGAATATTAAAGTTGCCGACTACTCCGTTCCAGTTACTACTGTAGAAAAAGTTGAAGATATGATGACCAAGCTAAAGGATTTTCATCTTGTAGAGCTTGGAAAGATTGCTTGTACTAATGTGAGGATTTACTTTTACATCAACGATATTTTTTCCCCGTTTTGCTATGAGTTGTTGCAATATTATTTCTTCTTTTGTATTGTCAGAAAATATATCTCCAGCCATTTTTAAAATTGTCATTTGCCTGGGGCACCATGAATGAATTAATGTCAACTTACAACACCAAATACCTTGTAATCTTACCGGAGATGGGTTTTCTAAAGGCTGGAGATCTCTCTTTTCCGTTTCAATTTTTATCTGGAGAGGATTGGGAGTCAATTCAAACTTTGACGGAGGGCGAAGATTCGACAACTTCTCATCTAATGGTACGTTTTATCTGACATTTTTGCGATTATAAGTCTAATGGCGAAATATTAAAATTAGAATAGTATTTATTGCGAATGATGAAATGTGCTTTAATTGCTTTAATAGCAATTCAAATTCCATTTCTCCAATGCTTTTTGCGATAAGTGCAGATGGTTAAATGTGTTTTATTATAGAAAAAGTTTGTAATATGACCTTAGTCCTGGAATGAAGTACAGAAATGCAATTTTGATACTTTGAACTTTGAGCAATCAGATTTTTTAAATATCGTTTAAAAGTATTAGTACCTGACTTTATACACGAACAAACTTTCCTTCTTTTTAGCCCCTCCGGTAGATACCTTTAACCCTTTAGGCATGTGAGTCTTTCCTGTACCTAAAATATTGAAAATTGAATAACGTGCGTGTTTACGCCTATGCTTTCTCAATTTTTATTAATTTTTGCAAAAAGTATTCGCATGCTGTGAGTTGCGGATTTAGATTTATAGTGTCAGACTTGACGCGGTAAATGCATATTGATTATTGGGTGTAGCACTGCTTGATTGATTACCATTCTATTAAGAAAACTACTCGTCTAACATCACAATGATAAGGAATGAAGGTGCATGCGAGCATGTAAAGTTCTTGTCCTTTCCTAACCTAACTTGCAAATATTATTATTGTACTCTGCTGTGAATCTTTGATCACGATCAACTCCCTCTAATCTTTTTAAAGAAATTTGAAATCAGTAAAGAAAGTTGCTATTTGTTATATGGTATATTTGATTGTTATTGACTTCAATCATGCCATTGTCCTGTAATTTGCAATGACAAATTCTCCCTTTCATTCAAGCAAGCTTTTGAGTGATAATGGTCATCATGAAGATGACTTTATTTGTGACATGTACACAACGCTTTTAAAAATTTCATAGACCTAGCGTCTACATAGTACATGCCCTTTTGTGTAGAGCAAGGCAATTGACTTGTTTGACAGGCGTTATTCATGATGTGGCTAATTGCGATCTACATCTCAAAGATGAAAAAGAAATTTTTTATTGATCGGCGAATTTTTCGCGAACAATAAGTCTGCAAATTAGGTTTCCTTCATTTGCGTATCGTAGCCACATTAAACCAATATGGACTATTCTGAAAAAATGATCTTTTGCTCATGAAGCTTACAAATATGTACATACATTTTACTAAGCAAGGTTTTTTAAAGTTTTTAGTTTAGGTTTTGTTCGGTAAAACGTGCAAATTAAATAATTGAATCTCTCATACTGTTTGCATTTCATTTACTTGCGTGCGTATCCAAAATGATTCTTTTCGGAATTCACGGAATTTCGGAATTGATTCCCATCATATTATAGGCACGTTATGACGGAAACTTGTATCAACTTGTGTGTGAGAATAAGCAACGAGAGATTTTTAAAATATCGAATGTTTATTTTTTCATATAGTACATATTGCAATTATTAGGTCAGGTCAATTTAATGTATAATGCATGCAATCTTGCATTTGATTTGTGAAGAATAGTCCCTTAAATGGTATTTTTTAGTTGGATGGAGGTATGTGTCAAATTTGCATAGTATGCATTTACAAATTAGGTTTGAAGGAAAATGTCGATGACGCTAATGAAATGGAAATCAGTGCAATCATAAAAACTCGATTCATCGCAGGGGTTAATCACTTTGTTTCGCTTGAAGTGTTCATCATC
The DNA here is from genome assembly GCA_027743915.1 of Seira sanloemensis. NCBI lineage: Eukaryota > Metazoa > Arthropoda > Collembola > Entomobryomorpha > Entomobryidae > Seira > Seira sanloemensis. Next base: position 9,894 of record JAHZMY010003037.1, on the reverse strand, counting down.
GTCATTCTTTAGTTTTTTTCAAGCAGAAACAACTATTGAAGTTATTGTACTCTAGTAAATATTGATAATAAAGCTACGGCCATGATCATTATTATACTTGGCAGGCCCTAATAAAACAGGAGTTTGACACTCGTTTTATTGAGATTTCAGTGATTTTGCGCACTTCGAAATCATAATGATTACTAAATAAAAATGCCTTTCATTGACAGCAGAATCAGTAGGTGCGTAATCATGAAATAGAGTGAGTACCAATGGCCAAAATCACTATGATAAAAAAATCAAAGTAAAAGAGCACGCCGTGAAACCAATCAAGGTGTAAAAACCTGTATGATAAGCATGAGCACCTAAATGCATACTATGTGTACGTTTCAAATATTCAAATTTATTTTCAGCATAGACTGTTGTCCTTCCACTTTTGGTCATTCATAAAAGACCGAATATTTTAATGATATTCTCGATCTGCAACATAACATTCAAGTTGAATATTGTGCGATTGATAGTAAATAGTAGTATGTGCATGTAATTTACTACTTTATTACCACAACCGGGTTTAATGAACATGCTATGCACCTTCCTTTCTTGCAATTTTTACAAGCTTTGCCAATTTAATTCATATTTGTTAGTTCATTTTTATTCCGTACCATCGAGTCGAATAATTCATTATCTGTGGCGATTGGCAATGAAATTTTTTAGTTATGTATCCGTTACTGGCTTAGTTAATATCAATGGCAATGGGTGAGAGCAGGACCGGTATTGGATATATGTAAACTATCAATACTCAATGCCACCGTTGTTGACCATGACTGACTCAATCACTTTTGCTTTTACGTGTCCCTTAACACGATTTTCTTGCAATAAAGCGATGCACTTTTTTTTATTTTACGCTAACGCCTGTTAGAGAAACTCGGGTTAATAAAGAAACCGCGTATACATTATTTTCATTATTATCAAAGGGCCACATGCATATATTTTCATCTTTTTTTTGATCAGTGATCAATTTTGAAAAACCAATACACGTGTGTGTGAGAGACATTTCACATTACACAGCGTAATTCTTAAATTGATGTTCGTGACTACCTATGTGCATTTTCAATTTATTCTCATCTTTCATTTTAAAATTCTGCGCATGTAGGTCAGTCTGGTGGCTTTGAAATTAAAATGCTTGGCTGTGATTGATCAACAAAGGAAGGAAACGACGATAGGGCGATCTTCACTTTCAATCGAACCGCATCGTGTAATTGAGGAGGATTCAAAATTAGACAATGATCAAATTGACGATGTTGGACACGCGGAAAATCTGCGGCGGAGCATCAATGCGGCTGCTGACTTTGTGTGGACTCATCAGCATTTATTCCAAGCGACGATTAATAATGCAGATGACATCAACGATCTCTTGGATCTCGCCTCAACTTATATGGACTCTGAACGTTTGATAGAGTATGCAAAAACCTATCTCTCCAGGATCTTTGTCTCGGATGAATCAAAGGAATCGCACCAGTTGCGTCGAATGCATTCCATTACCAACGTCAAGTTTCAAGCTGCCCTCATCCTGGAGTCGTTACAAGTAGGACTGAGATGCGTGGAAAAAATAATGGAACAGCCGGTGAAAAAGTTTCTAAATGAATTTTTGAATTCTGACTGCAAACTCAAGTTCCTGGAAGGACTTGATTCCACGGGAAGAAATCCTCAAGTTTTTTCAGATGCGTTGAAGAAATATGTTCAAACTGGGTTAAAAATTGTGAATGAAACTGTCACGACAAAATTAGAAGGTGCGGCAATGGGGCATGAAAATTACAGCCAGATGATGTCTCCGTTAAAAGAAATTCTACATTTATTAGAGAAGCAAGCTTTGGGCCGTTATCCCAAGCCCATTAAAACCGTAATTTTTCTCAGTTGTTCCCTGATTTCAGCAGCAGTTCTTGGCCGTACAGAGGATCAGGAAATTGTTCAAGATGCAATTTCCATTTTGAGTGAATGTGGTAGAAATTCAAAAGGGAGTGAATTCCTCTTTCAAATTAATTGGCAGGGATTTTTCAATTTGCTCATTAGAAATTTAGGGTCGATACCACAAAGTGCAAGTGAGAAATTGTGCTCGTTGATCCTTGAAAACATTTACATTTCTCCGAAACTGGCGAATGGCTTTGCCAAAGTCAACATGGAAAATCTTTGTGACCATTTTGAATTGAACTCTACAAAGGGTGACTTGGCCATCTCCATTTTTGAATTCACTGTGCAGGTATGTATTAAAAACACTATCTTCTGTTTCGTACATTTCCTTTAATTTCAAAATTCTTAGCTTGCCCCAAAAACGCAAGCTTGTGAAAAAATCTTTTTATATATCTAGTATTTAGCTGCTGCTGCTTATGCTATCACTTTCATTTTCATTTCCTCTTTAATCTCTCTATTGATAATCTGATGCGTGCATTGATGCGTTATTATTGTCTTTCGTTTTGAATGTAGGAGGCTATTGACGGAAAGTCAAAATCCATCTCCATCCTCACAAGTCACACGAAACAGTTGGCAAATATTGCAGTGAGCAAGTTGTCAGAGGGCTCAATCATCGCAGAACTTCATAGTCTAATTCACGGCATGAAAAAGCAGAAAAAGAAAGGAGAGAAGACTTCACCAACAAAGAGTCAAGCGAAGCTGACCAATTCTTCATCCCTTTCCTTTGTTTCACGAGTGATGCAAACCTGCTACTTACTTTTGAAAGGGAAATCATTCATGAACGTCGAAGACGCTTCAGAATACAATGTCATTGTCCTTCCTTATTTGCATTTTGCGTTAGACTTTTTGGAAGTGAGCAGAAGGAAGGATAAGAAAACCGGAGGATATGAGAAAAATGCGTGTGACGCTAACGACAATGAATCGCTTGCCATTTCTTTGTTCAACTGTCTTCAGCTCCTCAATGCCTCTCTGACTTCGTATGAAGAGTATCGCGCAAATCTCACGCAAGACTTTTTGACAAGACTCTGGGCCTTCTGTGCAGCGGAGGCTGATGCAATATCATGTGCATCTTCAAATAAGGAAGCTAGAACTACTTTGAACTACAGCCGCACAAAAAAGGGAAAAACTTGGAGTTCTCAGAAAGGAATTTTGAAACTCATTTTGGAAGTTACAAATGAAGATGAGTTTCAGACCATCTGTGACTCGATAGTTTTGCAAATGGTGAGTATCTTTAAAAGTATAATGCTCAATGAGCTGTAAAATTTGTAAATTGAAGTTCAACGCTTTTCACCCGTAAAATTTGATTTACTTACAAATGCATCTCGTAGGATAATGAAACTGAGCTTTCCCTCACATCCCACATACTTGGCAATCTGGTAGACACTGAAATTAAAAGTGATGGTAGCATGAAGAAAAGTCAAATTCGTCGAAATACCATTGAGCAGAGCTTGTACATGTGCTTGGAACAACTTCAGGGATGGAAAGACTCCGACGACTTAATACACGCTGCCCTACCATATGTACATTTTCAAACGGGACTTTTGCGTCGGAGAAAGGTTTTCTTTTGAGAATTTCACGCGCCATTTGTTATACTTTAAGAAAATTAATATTCACGAAAGATTAATTATTTTTAAATTTTAGCCCCTGTGCAGCTTAAACGCATTAGCCATTTCCCTTTCGTCCGTGACGGCGATCCCCTTTGACAAGATTGAAGACGTGGAGACTTTCAAGAGCGTCTTTATATCCGTTGGGGATTTGATGAATGCGTTGGCTTTGCATAGACTCGATGTGTTGTTATTCCGAACACACATTTTTCTGCAGGTAATAAAATGCTTTAGTAAATTCCTTCATTGAAATTGCAAGTGTATTTGAAAGTAGATCAATTCTTTTATGACTAAGAATACATGAGCACACAGGAGATGTTGCTTTCTTTATTAATTTTTTATTGATTGATATTAATGAAGCTTTTTAGTGGCAAATTGCGGATCGCACTAGGAATGTCCGACAAAAGCGCCATCCTTCTTTTCATTGCAATAATGCATTCGATAGGGGTAATCATTAAAAATGCGTTTTTATCTCTGAATCATGCCATCTTCGTTTTTTGATGATCTTGTCATATGAACGTCGATTTAGTTATCACATCATAAATAGACTGGTTGACAGTTTGATGCCGAAATGAAAGTTGAAGGATGAAGAAGCAACTATCAAGTCAAATCTTTTTCTATTCATGAACTAAAGTTGTGATAGATTTTTGCTTTTATTTTCTCTCAATACAGTGCTTTCAATCGCTTGTGGAGAGCTTAGTGAAAAGGGCAGATCAAAGGAATAAATTGACCGACAGAGAAATTTATGATCTTCGTCAATGTGGACATTGTATAGAAAGGTAAATAAATACAAAAATGCTCATGTCATGGATGAAAGCATGTCTTAATTTATTTTCGCAATGTCTCCTTGAGTCTGTGGTTAAGAATTGAAATTCACATATTTTGTCGTGCTCTTTGTCAATGACCTTTTAGAATCTGCCAGTCGGCTAAGGTGGGCAAGCAAGAGTTTATCAGAGTGTCGCCGTATCTCATTGTCGTCTTTTTGCAGCAGTTTGACAAGATCACGGTGTATCCCGTTGTGAAGGTAAGTGATTCAAGGGGAAAAGCTAAAGTTTGGATTTAAACTTTGCAGCGCTAATGAAAGTCTAATTATTGTTCTCATGTTTTCCAGAACCCGCTTTTAAGTGGCTGCTACAAACTACTCGACATGTGTGATGACCAAGGAATTTCTCACGTAAACTCGATGCTTTCTACAGGATCCCGCGAGGTCTTCAAGGCGGTTTACGACGTATATAACAAGTTTTATCGATATAAAGGGAAAGTATAAGAATTTCTACTGTGAGGACTGAGGTCTATTCAGCTTGTTCTTGTAGAAAGCATTTCAAATGTGGAATTTATTACAGTTGAAGCAATTTGCCATTACTTTTTTATTTACTTTATTAAATGCGAACCAATAAAATTCTAAAAGCTTTTTAAATGGTGCGTTTGTCTAATAGATGAATGGTGTCCTGTTTTAGGTGGCAGCAATTAGATCATTTAAGAGAGATTTTTGTTGTTGTTTGCACGTAATTAGGTATGACGCTCTTGTAGATACACACACCCGATCGCCCTTTTACATCACTCTAATGACGACATGTCATCAGCGGACCATATTACACAAAGAAAATTTCCCTTTTACAAGACCGATCACAACTCCCTAATGAGATGTGACTTAATGAGGTTTGCTCATTGCAGATTGAATTTATTTCACCTTAAAATTGCTTTCCAATACTGCCATTTTTTCATATAGTACTACTGGCAATGCAAAAAACACGTGAATACATTCATTGTTACCAATGCGCACATACGTTCCCAAGTCGTAGGGCTGAAAGTAAAAGTTCCTATGATAGCATCAGACACCATTACGAACTACATTATTGCTATTTAATCTGCTCTGCACCTTTAACTGTTTCTATAATTTTTTACTGACTCCAGTCAGTGTCTCAGTTTACCTGTACGATAAGAACATTTCCTTCCATTTTACTACCTCCGGGTAAACTGTTGTAGACTCTCCATGGATGGTTGAGAATGGACGGAGTTCATACAAGAAACAGTAGACCCAGACAGTGTCTTGTAACTGTAAGTCGTTACCGTCATCATGTACTTTTCATATAAAACCCTTCCGTCTGTCTGGCATTGGATGCATTGTCTCGTAAATACGTGGAGTAAACATGAGGAATGGAGAATGGAAGTTACAGAGTACGAGAGTCCAGCAACAGCAGCAGCAGACTATTTACTCACTCCCCTAAAAAGTTGTGCTCCAGCTTGAACAATGAATGAATCTTTTAAGCTGAAGCAGGCACAAGGGTTGATGCTGCAGACATACGGCAGTACTAATGTAAAGATACAACATTTTTTTCCAGCAACATGGCATGATGTAGTTCTTCCAGCCCCTGTTTCCACATAAGGAGAAGCAGATATGCCTGTGGTATTCCAATTTGGCTTTAACACTTCTTCCATTATTTCCACCAAATGTATTTACGTGGACTCCTATCCAAGGATGTTTATCTCCAACTGCAGCTCGAGAACAGAGAAGGAGACCAACTTTTTTTCACCAAGTTCATGTGCGACTGCAAGAAAAAGTCTAGGCAATGTGCTCATGACTGCTGCGAGTGTAATCCACGAGAGAAGCAGACAAACTGGCATGGGTGAAGATGCCAACTAACTTCAACTTGTATGTTTCAGCTTTACCAGCTCCTCTTCGAGGGTTGAGTTCTGCATTTTACTCGCAAGACGAGAGCCACGCACGTACATTTTTTCTGTTTTGAATGCAATACTTGGCCGTGCAGAGAATGCAGTCTTTATCATCATGATCACACTTTGGCTTTGGCTCTGTGTAAAGAATTTTTCATAGAACGTTGGGGGTTTCCCTTTCAGTCGGTGGTGATCCGTCTTCGTGGTCACAGTTGAACTTGTATTTCATCGAATGACGGCTAGCGCGTGTTGTCTCTGTCGCGTATCATCATTATTACACTCGAGAATAATTTTGTGTCCCTATAAACTTTTTAAGGGATGGTTTTAAGGGCTGGAAGGATAAGAAATCTTGTGGATACTTTACATTGTTTTTGTGTCACCTTCTAGGCCACGAAAGGAATGTGACTGAATGTGTCAAGCCGATCTTTTCCCTTAAAAAACTTTTCATGTATCCTCTTTCCTGATATATGACACAAGTTTGAACACAACATACATAAATACCTACTTACATTAGTGCATGTGTTAGACTAACATTCATAGTTTTTTGTATAAAATTGTCAATAAGGGAAAAGGAAGGAAAAATGTGCAGACCTCCTCTGGAACATTTGACGCGAGGATTGTAAATAGCAATTTGTCCCCAAGAGCTGTTCTGCTCTCAATGTTACGAATAGTGCATATGTACCCATTTCGATTTGCTTCCCATTGACTGCATTTAGGGTTTTTCATGTACAGAAAGTTTGCAGACGACAAGAGTTTGGTGCGTAAGTCTCGTTCGTCTTTTTCCTGTTCTACTTCATAAACCCTAAAAAATGATTCCGCATTTTTTTCCTTATGAACAAAAATATTTGTTACGTGTGTGTGAGAGAGAGTTTGACTTTGACTATTACATAAAGTGAAGATGATGTGTGCATCAAAAGATCCAAGTGTGCTGATCGGCCATCATCACGATCGCTACCGGCTTCTTAGGCTTTGACTCGCGGTAGACCAAGGGCAGTAAAAATTACGGCAGCCGAGCCTGCTTTGCAATTTGTTGCTCTAAAAGCCCAGCCACTTACGTTAGTTTATGTACTTTTTGTTGCCAAATAACTATATTATACAACATCGTGTGGACTCTGGACTTGTTAATATCAACTTTTTTTATTGTGTACCTCTACTCCGTCGCTTCGGGGTGTTCTGCTCTACCAACCAGAGTTCGGATTCTTACTTTAATGTCTTCCATAAATATTAGGAACATTATCCCGTTTGTTATCTAGTTAAACTGCAATGCTCATGTACATATGTGTTATAAAGATCTGGCAAATTGATACGCTCTGTGACCACACAATTACTTTTGGATTTGTAGGAAACAAAAAGAGCACAGACACCATTGTCTTTGATTTGTAAGCTGTGTGTGTGTAGTGGGCTGAACATGAGACAACACATCCAGGAAAAATCTGCAGTGCTTGCTCTCGGTGCAAATAAAGTTGTTCTGCAACATTTTTTTTCTTGAACATACAAAAGAATATTATTACTTCTCAATTCAAAGCGTTGCAAGAAAAGTGCAGATATTTGACCGCATCTTTCACCACACCGCCGAGTGTTACTACTGCGGAAAAAAAAATCCACGGAAGCGAGATGGAGGAATCCTGAAGGAGTTTTTGGATTTTGCGGAGTGAATTGTAAGAATTTGGTAAGCTTTTAGTAAGGCTTGAAAGCCTTTGAATCCATGAAAGCGCTCAGAAAAGTGGCTTGATTTATATCTACCGAAAGCATGTCGGAATTCCGGGATAATTAAAGTGACAAGTTAAGCTTGTAATCTGTAATTAGGGTATTTTCTTGCGATTGTAAATAACGTACTCAAAAAGGGCTAATGAGCTCCATGTTTGTTTAGAAGCAAGCTGCTGGCTTGAAAGGCAAAGATTTTGGAAGAGAATNCTCCATGTTTGTTTAGAAGCAAGCTGCTGGCTTGAAAGGCAAAGATTTTGGAAGAGAATTAATTTGTATTTTGCATAAGTCCATGTAAGATGTTCTCTGCTATAATTCTGAGAGACTTTGAGGTAAACCTGCTTTTATTCCACAATGAAAGGTAATTGAAGAGTAAGGTTTATACTCTGGACGAAACTAATTTCATCATTAAATCTTGATTACAGCAACTTCTTTTCACATGGCTCATGTAAATTTGTGGGAAAGCTCAGCATAGCTACATACTTACAACAAGCAATAAGAGATTCTAGAAAGCCGTACTTCATAAGCTCCAGAATTTGATCTTACTTTTGATATCAATCTTTACTGCATGCACTATGACCTAATTGAACTATAAATGCAAAATTATTCAATGCGATGCAACTTTTAAGTTGGACTTGAGTTTAATCAGAAATCCGCAGTCCATGCTGATATGAATTTTTAATGACATCTAAAATTTACTTAAAGTATCATTGAACCTTTGAAATAATTTGCATTTGACATTGCAACGGGTTCACTGTCACAGCAAGTTGACAACTTAGATCAAATTCAAAACTAAAGAATTATAGCTCTTATTATTTTTAAACCAATGTAAACGAGTCGTGCAAATGTGCAAAATCAAGTTTTATGTCGCTGCACAATGCAAGGCTCAGAAAAACCATGCGCACTTAAAGCAATATCTTAAATCTGTGAATCGTGATCATTATTATGCTTCTCTTAATTAAGACGTTATTAAAGTTTATCTAAAGCTTAGGCTCTCTCTCATACTCATAGCCGATTAAATCAAAGTTTGCGAATTTTTATCACCGTTCGGTTCTTTGGTAAAAACCCGTTGACATGTTTAATGGATTGAAAATGCATACGCTCAGAAAGTTGAATGGCAATAACAGTTAATTATTATTTTCAGTCTTGCAAATAAATACATTGAATTTCAGTTGAAGCGTGCAATTCTACTCGGCTCAAATTGATGACTTGGAATCATTTGAAAAATTTAAATTTGCATTTTTTGATGAATCAATGATCCTATATGGCTTTTTGATAGGTGCAGATAATTGCCAATTTAATGTACACGAATGGACACGTATAAAGTTATGCGCGGTTGTTTGGCCATTCGTATAAAGTTGACATCCTTGATGGATATCGTCCAAAAACAACTTTTGGAGTTGAATGTCTCAATTATTTGCAAATCATACAACCTCAATCTCAACGATTGACTATACTGCTCCTCATTTGCCATTCAATGTCATACAGATTCATTCGGACCATTTGCAGTCCAGTTACACGAAAATTAATAAGAGGTTCAAACAATCCCGATGCAAATGCATGTGGCGCCACATAAAAAAGACACATAAAAATCATGTTACGCTTGATGGCCACAATAAATTTTTAACCTAAGAGAAGAGTGGACGAAACGAAGAATAGAGCTTTTTTGCAATCTATAAAAAGCCTGTTATGTTAGCACTGAAGACTAATCCTAACATTAATCTTTTGTACTAATCATCACGCAGTCGTGTCGCGCAATTTATATTTTCACGCAGAATTTTTTTTAAAATATAGGTAATTCTGCTAATAGAAAAAAATTAAATTACCCCGCGAGTGTTATTACATTGACCATTTAAACCTCTTCTTCGTGAATCTTTGTACCCATTAAGCAATAAAATATTAAGTCTTAAAACTTTAAGTCCAATACGTTTTAAATCGTGTAATATTTCGTCAAATAAATAATTAC
>JAHZMY010003036.1:0-14203 GCA_027743915.1 Seira sanloemensis | reverse complement strand
CCGGAAAGAAATGTATTTTACGGAGCTATAAACTCCACCTCAAGGGAAAAAATGCCAATTGTGCATTAAAAATATTTTTATGGGAAGAGGTACACATCTCTCTGTTTGCAAAAATGATAGTTTTAACGCACACAAGATTTACGAGTGAAAATGTTGCAAATTAGAAGGACAATGTTTCTGGTAAAATCGACATCTCGGAGAATAAAAGCTACTGCGCATGCAAGAGACGAACAATGTATGTAGGTAATTACACTCTTAGATTTTTTCCTTCGTCTGATACCAAATGCTTGCGCAAATTAACTGCTTCCTGTGAGTTAAAGGGAAGCATAATAAATTTTAAATTACGGTTGGACAAAAGGTGTCGCTCTAAAATAACAGGTGAGAACAAGGACACACATCTGCGCCTTGCCAGAAAATACATGAGCATTAAAACCGTACCAAAAGTATTTGTGCATACATTCGAATCAAGACAAACGCAATAAAAAAAGAAATGTATTTTTTTGCAGTTTGCACAGCCAAGAAATAAAAGTGGCAAAACTGTGAAAAAGTAGGAACTAGAACTAAAAAAAACTCATTTTGACAAAAATCTCCTTCAAGTCAAATCCTTAAATTCATGTTGTTTGTTCTCTTCACGCTCACTTGGCATTCCTTTAAGCATGTATTTGTGTAACTAAAAAAAAACTCATTTTGACAAAAATCTCCTTCAAGTCAAATCCTTAAATTCATGTTGTTTGTTCTCTTCACGCTCACTTGGCATTCCTTTAAGCATGTATTTGTGCAGATGTGTTTTGTACGATCTCACCACACACGAGTTAAGGAGTAAAATGAAGAGATGAAATTGATGAGTTGCTTACACAGAAAAAAATCTTGTCATCCCATGCGGATATCAACGTCTATGTCAACATGATGAATCAATCTAAAGAGAGCACTTTACGCTTCAATTTTTCCGAGTGCCAAGAAGAGAAAAAAATACAACTCTTCAAATTGATTTGTACATGGTGGTGGTGGTGTGTGTGTGTGTGTGTGTGCAAACTTACAAGGGAAGCGTGGAAATAAAACCCGAAGCTGGGTAAAATGATGAGCTCGGAGAGTTTGCCAAATTACGGGGAAAAACAGAGACGCATAATAATCTGAAGAAGGCGATATGTGGGATCACACAACAGTAGATACAAGCGAGCAAAGTGATGAGCAGAAGAGGTGCTAGGAGATCGAGATGAAAGGTGGGAAATAGTGCAAATCTCGAAGATGTGTATGCACCACATAACTCACGAGAGAGAGAAAAAATGTAATGAAACTCGGTCCGAGAAAATAAAAAAAAGACTTTTCCGAGAGAAAATACAAAAAAACTATCATCCTAAACAATTTTTTTTCGTACTTTATACTTTTTTCTTTAGGATGAGATTAAATACACTTGTATATTTTTTGCCAAATGTTTTTCCTTGTTGACGGACGATATCCTCTCATCAAGACGGAGTAGAGCACAAGGCAAACTCCACTCGACTCTCTCTTCATCATCGCACGCATGAAATCTTGATGAAGTCGAGAGAAAAGGCATTTCTTCTCTCTTACTTTTCGTGTGTCTTGAGCTCATTGTCGGTGATTTCGGTATTATATCACATAGACAACATTCACACATATGCCATACAAAATTTGGTGAGATGAGGGTACGTTTCCTCCGAGGAGAATGTTGATGAAGAGGCTGAGTAGTTGGGGAAAAGGAGCTCGTGGAATTTCAGATGGCTCATTTTCATTTCTTGTATCACATCAGTGAGTGAGAGAGAGACACACACACGGAGGGAAGAAATGAGTGCAGAGTTGTAAAAAGTAGAGTGGATGCCTGCTAGCGTCTTAATTTACTTGTTCACATATTCCCGCTTCCGTAAAAAAAAGTGATGGGAAGCGAGTGCAAGATCTTTTTTTCTCGTTGTGAGATGATGGGATGCGAAGAGAGAGAAAGAAAAAATGAGGAATTCATTGGAATTCAGGACCACACAAAACACATATCGGTGCAGAGGCTTATGAGTTGCGGTTCACTTCCTTCACAAATTAAACTATCGTTACCGCCAACACCATCATAACTACATCGCCAAAAAGTGAGGAAATATATGAAAGCACTCTAGATTATTTGGATCCAATGCAGGTTACATATAAGTATATCGTCGTTTACAGAATTCATAAAATGTATCCCGGTACCGATCCTGCATTATTTGATCTATTGAAAGTGCAAAAAATGGCTAATTATGCACGTACAATAAAAAAATGTCGCCCAATCTCCAAACCAAGTATAAACACACTGACTCGAGCAAAAAAATTTTGAAACAATTATAAATAACTTGTAATTCCGTCTCAATCTGTCGTCTTACCTGTCAAAATCAGTGAGTCGTGACGAATCCCGAAATCCTTTGGCAAACGGATTACTGTCTATCTTTAGCTTCGTAATCTGGAAAATAAAAGAAACCATATTCCAGTAATTAGCTGAAGTAATGAGCTCCACAAGCAATTAAAATAACAAAACTCGAGGGAATCCCTTGCATACTTATGTATTTCTTAGTTTGCTAATGAAATTAGCAAAAAAAGCAACGGGGGAGAGAAATGCGCAATGCATGATTTGAATAAAACATGGTAATTCAGCTATAACATCTTGTTTAGACCATTTGAGCTGAATGGGGTTGGAATAATCCTCTCAAAAAATTGTATTTTTTCTGTCCCCTTTTGCCTCTTTCCGCATGGCTTCAGTTGCATCGATCTCTTTCTCTCCTTCCATCCGCGAAATACGAGAGAGAGAGAAGGAAGAAAGGGAGTGTGATAGGAAAAAGAAATATGAGATATGCGCTTGAAGTCAACTCAACCTCTGAAAAAAATATATCTCTTTTTGAGAAAGGGGAAAGAAAAAATGGCATTCTTCTCGTAGCTTCCTTCCTCCTTGACACGGTCTTGGGAATATCTTCTTGGGTGGCCTTATTTGCCTCGTAGCAATCATAATTAGAAAAAATCTCTGTTTTCACTTGAGCTGTACTTCTTTTTTTTGCTAATTCTTGTGTCCTGTTGGGAAAAGATGAGCTTCTCAGCTAATTACTTAATATATGAGCAGAGTCTTTCAAATCAAAACTTTTTTGGGGAAAAGATTTCTTTGTAAGTAATTAACACTGAGATGGTGTGGTGCGAAGTTCATGTAAATCATAAAACTCTCTAAAGGCAAAAAAGATCGTTTGCCATAATAATAATAATAATCAAATAGTACAATAGTGCTCTTGGCTCGAGAGTGTCAAATGTCATTTATTAAACTTGGTATTCCTAAAAAAAGGCAACGAAAGTTTATACATGCCATTTCTTCATTTCTTCGAACTGATTTTTACAACGGCAAAGCAATAAAATGTTTACGAAAAAATATCTCAAGTCCAATAATCTTTTATGCTTTATGAGCAATTTCAACCTAAAAGAGCAATCCGCTTCGGCACAAACAAATGTAGAGGACCTCTTTAACTTTAAAGTTGATTTTTTCTTGTATAAGTGGAGGCCGAGAAGTGTCAAAATAGTGCTCTCTCAAAGAATGATTTACAACGGAGCCCGGTTTCGCTTAAAGTGTCATAAACAAAGAAAGACTTGTACACTTTTTTTCCAGTGTTGACAGCTATTTACTTAGTCCATGATATATGATTTCAGAATTCATAAAACTTTACAAGATGTTTAGCAAGAATAAAGATTTTGGGGTAATTGGCGCAAATAATGTGAGCTCACTAAATTGAGCACCAAAANTACACTTTTTTCCAGTGTTGACAGCTATTTACTTAGTCCATGATATATGATTTCAGAATTCATAAAACTTTACAAGATGTTTAGCAAGAATAAAGATTTTGGGGTAATTGGCGCAAATAATGTGAGCTCACTAAATTGAGCACCAAAAGAGAGAGAGAGAGAGGGGATGAATTATCATATTACAGTACGCAGCTTAATTGGCATAATTACAAACGGGGAATTGGAAACGAGACTGATTTACGATGCTCACAAATTATGAAAGAGATTTAAAGGATTTTGTAAATATTGGGATAAAGCTGTAGTTTTATTGGTCATTAGTCATTGGTAATAAATTGATTACGGCATTTTTCTCTTTCTTTCTTCATTTATCAGGAATCGATAAAATCATAAAACTTTTGTTTTGTGATTGTTGAGTAGCCTCGTTTAAGGAAGAATCTTCTGCTTGGAATTTTGGTTTGTTTGTTCTACAACACTTGACCAAATTGCAATAAGACATGAATCATAAAAACTTACCAATTGGTTTTGGTACGCAGTTACAGCGGTGAACACCGTCTCTGGGAAAATGTAGGTCCGGTACTTCTCCGACTCCAGCTCAATATTCGTTGAGCTCGGGACAATCCCTTCTCTCCACTTTATCAAATGCACACGCGGCTGGTAACGATGCATTGAGTTCAGAACAATCTGTAAATATATATATATATATGTACAATTTAATAAAAACCCCTTTCACAACAAATTCTTTTCAAGTGTGATTGATCTTCAACTTGTTAAAGTGCATCATGGCTTATGGCATAAACCACACTTGGGTAACAATCTTCCCTAAAATGCTGCAATTTTGTGGGAACAGCTTGCTTTATTTGCTTAAGCCAATTTAAATGGGTAATATCTCTAGAGGATTTTTTTCACGAGCTCCTTTCCACAAATTTATTAAAACAGTTTTATCAAATCGTATCACTTTTTGTTTTGTTTATCTCTCTTATAAAAAGATGCTACGAGGAGACCGTTGTTGCGAGAGTCTAAAATTTAAATGTGGCTTTTGCTGCCGCACATGTCTACAACGACTCTTTGCTTTTCGAGAAACCACACAATCCACAGAGAACATCCCGGACATTACCATATTTCATAAAATGTTACAGCAGCACAAATTTTTTATTTCACTCGAGAGAAGATTTCATAAAGTCACGATATTAACTTTCTGCAGTGCAGGAAATGAAAGTGAACCCACATCAGGGAGTTTTCCTCTGATGCTATTTCCAAAAATTGTGTGGTATTGCGGCGGGCAACGTTCTATCTGGCAGCCACGGTTAGCCTTTATGCCTGGTCATCATAAAAACGAGAAATTGGAGACGAAATATGAGTTTGTTTCATGAAGCAAGTGTTGTAAAAAGTGAAAAACGGAAAGACTTGCTCAGAATGGGCCATATTCACAGGACAAACTTTTGTGATATTCTGAAGGGGGTCAATAAGCCAAAGATTTTCTGCAGAGGAAAAGATGTAAAGTTGAAATGTGTATGGATATTTGATGGAATTGTCCTATGAGAACATATACCACACTACATACATAGGGGCATGTTGTATTACTATATCATTGCCTCGAGTGATGTAAAAGAATTTTTGCTGGGATTAACATCGCAAATTAGCGTTATGTAAGCCCCACGTTTTGTAAGTGTTGTGAAAAGTGAAAAACGGAAAGACTTGCTCAGAATGGGCCATATTCACAGGACAAACTTTTGTGATATTCTGAAGGGGGTCAATAAGTCAAAGATTTTCTGCAGAGGAAACCATGTAAAGTTGAAATGTATGGATATTTGATGGAATTGTCCTATGAGAGCATATACCACACTACATGTACATATATGTACATGCTGTATTTGTATATCATTGCCTCGAGTGATGTAAAAGAATTTTTGCTGGGATTAACATCGCAAATTAGCGTTATGTAAGCCCCACGTTTTGAATTTATTGTTTCACAACTTCCCTCCACTTCAAAACAAAAGCAATTTTTTGCACTTGTCGAGTGTGAATTGGTTTTAGCTCGTATAACTCTCAAAAACATAAATCCCTGTATTATGTATATGCGAGTAAAAAATAAGCATTTTTTACACACACACACAAACGACCACCCAAGAAAGAAGGAAAATGAGAAACAAGTGTCCAGAAAGAACTAAATTATTGCCAGTCCGGGAAATAAGAGTCAACAGTCAACTTGTAAAGCAAAATAATATTTCGAAGCAAGGCCCGCAAGGGGTCTTTATCACAGCTCCAAATCAAAATAAGAGAAAGGAAAAAAAAACTTTACCCTTTGGAAATAAAAGAGGGTTAGCAAAAAAAAACCTCTTTGCATTAAACCTGGCTTGCTCAAGTAATATTACAGAATTAAATTAAATTCAGTCTTGTAAAAAAATATAATCTATTTTAGGAGCTATTTGAGAGAAAGAAAAAATGGGTTTGGCAAAAGCCGGTCTCACAATTGCATTCCATCTCACCTCATTCTTTTAATTACTACTTGAGTTTGCATCGCCGCTTCAATAATTGGAATGGACCATTTTATACACATTGCGTCTTTACTTAGTCAGGTGCAATGCTCCTGGAGCAACAGAGATTGGTCACCGGTGTCGTCACTAGAATTCCTTGAGGCAGGGCAAACAGATGATGATAATGATCCAAGTGCAATCGTAAAAAAAATATGTAAGGCTCATGTATTAGTTTACAGGAGAGGTATGCATGCATTCGGTACCCGACCACTCGAAAACCAGTTAGTACTCACCACAAACGAGCGAGCACTTTTTATATGAAAGGAATTCCTATTTAATTTATGTCACGGTATTCATTACACAATGTAAACCTAGAGAAGACATTTATTGAGGTGTCTGGAATGCCATCCCATCGTGTATCATCAAAGCATCGAATGAGCTCGGGTTGAACAACTACATCATTTTCAAGATTTTAGATAAAGATTTTTTTGGAAGAATTTCGATGGTGGATTTAGCGTGAGTTGGTCTGATTTGAGAGGAATGGTGTTTTTCGTTTTGGGCTTTTATGCTTTATGTGAAATGCGGACAAACGCCTACCGTTGTCATTTATAGGGTGACTTGTGTAAAGTCCAATTAGCCATAGGCCATGATGCTTTCATCTCCACACACAAAATTTACTCTTGCTTTCCACTCTTGTTAGCCAGTGATATTTTGAAATTTAAAAAGTATGTAATTACCTGGCCATTTTGCGCGACTTGATCCGAGTTTGTCAATTTAACCTTAAATCAATCAAATCAATCAAATTAATTATTATTAACTTTTGCAAAAGGATAAAAAATTAAATACCCTTTACGTATTTGAAGTATTTCTTCAAGACAATGAAGCAATTGTAATACCGAAATCAATCAGAATTTCACGGAATGATCCATCGGAATAATAGAATTTTATGATTCCTCAATGAACAAAAATCATGTTTCCCGAAGCAAAGAACCCAGGAAGAATGTTTTTTCTATTAGTACTCCTTTGTTCCTTAAAATTGTTTTCGTCTGTGTACATGAATTGATCATGACATCACTACATTTCATTCACTAATTCACAAAGTGCGTAATCCATTTCCAGAAGAGGAAGCTAATTTGACAAGTCAAATTGTCTTTCGATGACACAGCATAATTTTTTGTATCAATAGTAGAACACGCAGAAGAGGCTCATCATTTACCACACATTTGCTCCTCGCAAGAGTTTTTGTGACTTGTGAACGAATACGTCTTTCGCTCAAGACGATTGTATTGTTGAGGTTGAAAGGCTTGTTAGCATAACAGCCGGCGAGCACAGAGGATATTCATCGGTGTGCACTTTATATAGATAGATGTGATATCACGCAGTTCATCTTCTTTCCTCAAAAATCAATAGTTCATGGTGCACCCCAAAGGAGTTCAAGAAAGTCAGAGTCATGCCGACCATCTCTCCTTTGATAAGAGCGCAGTAATGGCTCCATGTGTAATTAATATTATCACATTAGCAAGATGCACCGCTCTCTCTCATGCCGTTTTTTAGGAGTGTGATAATCTCAAGGCAAATTATACACGGCTTCAATATTTATGAAAAAATATTCCTCTATTTTTAATCTCTTCCATCTTTTGTGTAGATGCGCTCAATTACAGAAACCCGAATTTAATTAATGTAATAAAAACTTATGGGTAATAAAATTGTGTGTGGATAATGATTTAAGGAGTAAGGGGAAAAATTGCGAAATTAAAATGGACACGTTGTGCCCGGCACAGCAGACCCATTTCATGTATATGTATTTTTTACGAACCTGATGAAAATATAAAAACTCGACAATTACACCATTTTCTTTGGAATCGAAACATTTCCCCCTGTAATTATCTCAGGCCAATGTTGGACCGAGTGGCTCCTGTAAACGTGTTCTCAGTCAAGCAGCTCATATCGCGGCGTATTGTGTTGACGGCTACTCATTTTTATAACTTGTTTGAAAACAAATTTTTTAAATTACATTTTTTCTAATTCATGCACTTTTTTTCTTCCCAAAGTGTAAAGATTTTTTTCGCAAAACCTCCACTTTTCGGTATCGTTTTTTTGCATTCAATTTAAGTGTATACTCTTTTGCACCGACACCTCCTCCTAAACAATTATGAATGCATTTTGCTAATGTGCAGGTGCACACAAAACTGTTTAAAATGTAATACTTCTTCTTAAGTTCACCCCGAGGGGAAAACCCATCGAACTTTGATATACTTGGTAAAATTTTTCATCACTCCAATCGCACTAAAAGCTGAAGACGTGCTTGTCATGTCATCTTCAAACAGAGTACCTATACGTCCATTTACCTCCCATGCTCTCTCTCCTCTCTATCTCTCTCTCTCTCTCTCTGCGTTTTTTGTGAATCGCCTGAGACAGCACAAAGCTTCTTAATGAATGATTTTCATTATCCTTTCTCGTAATCTCTTTTCCTTTCCTAAAAAAGGACTTTTTAAAGGGCATTTATAGTACAAGATCAAAAAGGCATAAAAGGAATACATATCTTGGTATCTCTTCACATGATCCCCGGAGCAATTAACTCTGTGAATTTAAAGCCTTTTTCCATATCAAACTGTTTGCATCTAACCCTAATGTGACTGGATGGATGGTTATGAAAATAATAAAAACCGTAATTATCAAGGAGTATTATTACTCACTGGAAATTCATCAGTTGAAGATTTGCAGTCAATTATAAGAAGGAACGCAAATTGCCTCCTATCAAAAAAGAAGAAAAGCTTTTGCACGCTTGCCCACATCAAACTCGACAACGGGTATATTCGGCTTCTCGCCGATAATAGACTCTACCTGTTCCCAGGCTTGTCGATATATGATGAACGCCCGGTGGAGGAGATTGAGACGAGTGATAATATTCCTATAAAGTGTGTAATTAACAGAGACCAGTGTGTTATTCGCTTTTTTATTCCATTCAGACAAACTTTATTTTTGCAGAGCTAAGAAAGAAGCGATTCAATTTTCCTTTGGCTTAACCGATACTTATCCTATTGGCACTTTTCACATGTGAACAATATTTCCATTTCCTCACATACTCACATCTATGAATATATTCTGTTAATTATGTGTATTTAACGCTAATTTTAGAACTGCGAGTCAATACGTGGAGTGGCCAGGTGGAAAGTGAAAAGCTTTTACTTCAACTTATATACATACGTGGGGTAGCCAACCCCTATATAAACCGGTTGAGGGTTTTGCGCTGGCTTGCATACAATTTTCAAATTTAATTATAGAGCAGGACCATCGTGTAATTCCAGCTAAAATGTATTGACGCTCTGGCACCACCACCGGAGGCTCACATATGTATGTATATGCACATAGGTATATATTCTTACACTCTTTCATTAGGCTAATCTTTAAATGTCATTGGGCAATCTATGAGAAAAATAGGGTATTAAATTGTTAAATTGTAATAACGCCGTAATTTCATCTCCATTCCATGGCGCGTTGACCATGGTCCATTTTGAAATGGCCAGGAGAAACAAAAAACACATTTTTGTTCTCAAGTAGGCTAATGCAATGCACACGGATACATGCATTATTTTCACGGCACGCAAGAACTGAAGCCGTCAGCGTCAGCCGTGTGGTTGAGGTCGAACCACCTCCTTCTTCAGCCGAGTTCGGCTTACGAAGCATGAAATCAGAATGCATTATGCATTATTAATAACAATCATAATAATACAATATAATACCAGTGAAAATATTTCCCTCTGTATGGTCTACGGCTTCGTCTGCAGAAGTTTGAAATTGATGTGGTCGTGGTGTACGTATACACGCTCATGTTCAGAATAATAAATCAATCTGACCTCTGACCTGCGTAAAGTGATGCCTTACGGTGCCTCATACTTTCCACCTGCTGCATGAACAGGAAATGCTGACCACTATAATCTATCGCTATCGCTTTCATAAATTTCCCAACACGGCTCATTTGCATATTCGAGGTAATAACCATAATACACTCTACTTTTTTGCACTTGGGTATCGACGCTTGAAGAAATAAAAGTGCTGGTTGGATCATTAACTGTCACCACTTATCGCACGATATTCGCCGGCTAATTTAATTTATAATCTTTTGAAGTGTTTACGCGCCCGAGGCTACCGCAGCGTTTTCTTGCCGTTCACGAATACAAAAAAGAACATATTCGCTGAAGCACGTGACATTTTGGCATTTTAAAAATGAAATCATGAGGAAAAGACGCATATTTCATGGGTTCATACAGTCTCGTGTCATTTTTTCTCTCAAAATTAGTTGAAAAGGTCAGCACTTTACATCTTATGAAGAAACTTCTTTCAACTTGTTTTTGGAGGAAATGCATTTTCTTCAAAAGGATACACATATATTCCGATATCGGAATTACCACGGGAGCAGAGAGCAGCAGCATTGTTTCTCTGGATGAATGTGCACAGAAAATGCCTTTTTTGACGAGTGAGTGACTGTGAGTGACTTGTTGCCTAGTTGGCTGGTTCCTCAGAGAGAGTGCCTGCTGTCAACCAGCATTACAATATTCTCCACAACGATCAAGATTTGAAGTCGTGTACAGATTAGAGAAATAAAGAAAAAAAATGGTTCGAAAGGATTTTAAGCCGTTGCATGCGTATCTACTTAAAAGCATATACATAGAGTAGTAGCTCGCCTTTAATCCTGTGGGGACGTGCTCCCTTATAAAATCTTGGTGGTAGGTCTGACTTCATACTCACAAACTCCTACTCCATTCATACAACCAAAATATTTACGTGGTTCAAAACTTGTACCTTCCCAATTTCTTGCTCTGTTCTCATCTTTTTTTTACCAGGCTCTTTCCTTTTTCTACAGTTTCTTTTTTCCAGTATACAGAGAGAGAGAGGAAAAGGAGCCAAATGCTGCACTTTGATCATGATCAGTCTTTTTCCCCAAAAAAGCTCATCATTATCATTAGGAATGTGTTGGGAAATGTGTAATATTATTAAATAGAAGGATTTCCCTCTCAAGACTGGTGCAGATTGTCTTCACAGAGGAATCTCAAATAGGTAATTATTATTCTTTCGAGCTACCCAGAGCTCATTCGACAGAGAGCATTTTCCTTGGAAGAGCCACGAAGCATCTCTTTTTCTGCGGGATGTTATACCTTGTAATCTTGTAGCACATATGTGTGCTTTTTATATACACTTCATAATTATATCTTGATCTTGCTACTTAACATAAAGGAATCTTTGGTATGCGCGATCATCTCTCGTGGATTTTTTTATTTGTGTGTACAGCAGACAAATTACTAATTGAGGGAAGAGGAAGGAGGTTGTCTTGACCTGGACCCGACGTGAGAAAATATTCGTCAAAATGTGAGTAAAGCTCCTCACAGAATCCACAATTTAAATAGTTTGGCTTGTGTTGGTTCAGCACATAGCTAATTAGAAATTTTACGGGAGGAAATTTATTGCGACGGGCTTAATTGCAATTTCTACACTTCCCAAAAGAAGATTTTTGCCTCATGTCGTATGTCACAAAATTGAGAAAATATTTTAAAGCTGTGAGACTCATTGCAAACTTGAATATGCACACTTTGACAAAGCGTGTCCTTCGCCTGTCCGACCTCCCACAAAAGTACCTCGTTGTGAGAGCTGAAATGAATACAAGCTGATGTACATATTTTTTGGTACAGAAAAATGTGGGAGGAAACCGAGAGGAAGCTAACCATTATTGTGGTTTTTTTGGGAACAAGATAGAAAAAGCGGAACCTGCTAGCTTTTAATCAGGCCCAAAGTCTGGCTTCCTGTCAGAACAACGCTGACTTTTAAAGAGCTCAAAAAAAGTAAATTGAAGGAAAAGAAAAAAGCATATCCTCCGCGACTTCTCTGTTTTAGATGGATTCTCCTGATATTGAAATAAGGTGAAGTTTGAAGAAACATTTTTTGTCGACGCATTTGGTATTGCCAGGCAGACCGTTGCTTTTTCTGATTTTCTTCGGATTTTCAGATTTTGATCGTAATTACCACCCATATCTAACTCCTTTCTACGGTGTAGCTCGTTAACTTGAGAAAAAAGAGTGTCGACTTTTGTAAACTTACGGCACACAACTTTTTTTTCTTCCGTTGTGCTAACACAGCATGAAAATCCTGTGACATGTTACCCGGAACGGAATTTTTTTCGGTGACTGGATCCCGCCCAGCCAATCCGCCTTTTTTAGTTGCGTATGCATACCTCTCCTTCCTTTTGAGAGTATTTTCCCTGGGCTAATTTGCATAATGAAAAGCAAATTAAGAGCAGAAACGAGCTGAACTTGTACAATTTTTTCCTTTGGGAAATGAATGTATTTTGCCTTGTGTTTAGCATTTAGAACAAGTGCAAAAATAAAATGTAGAGAGAAGTAGGGAAAATGTAGTTGAATCGTAAATTAGAACACCCGAGTAACAAAGTTGACGCTTTAACTGCGAAAATTCTGTGTATCATAGGATATCCATCATTTTTATATGCCTACTTATCGGGATTCATGGCTTTTTGATAAGTGATTAAGAGGGGGTTAAGGACTCATTACGAGATTTAAAAAGGCTTCCCATTATTACACAGAAAAAAGTTGTTTCCTCCAACTTGAGCAGTGGTGGTGGAGTTATTTGCTCCGCTTATTTCGTTTTGATTTATGGATGATGAGATGACGGCCTGATATA
Source organism: Seira sanloemensis (assembly GCA_027743915.1). Classification (NCBI taxonomy): domain Eukaryota; kingdom Metazoa; phylum Arthropoda; class Collembola; order Entomobryomorpha; family Entomobryidae; genus Seira; species Seira sanloemensis. The sequence continues at coordinate 1,283 of JAHZMY010003036.1, read as the reverse complement.
GATCCATCCATGCACAGTAAACAAGACCAAGTTTTATTGCAGAAAGAAATATGAGAAGTTTGGGAGAACTTTGAGATAAGCTTCACCCCACAACCAACGGTTTAGTGAAGTAATGTTTTTTTCCTTCGTTTTAAATTATGGAAAAAATGTGTGTACATACATAAGTACATACTCTGTGCAACCAGCACACGGGCTGATGAAATAATTACGGTTTAAGAGCTCTTTCCCAAGTTATTAGGAAAGTGTAAGATGATGAGTTGCCAACATTTTAATCTTACATGAAAATGCTCAAAACCAGACTCAAGAAGAAGGTCGGAGAGATATGCAAAAAATAGTTAAAACTGTCCAAAAATATTATTTCTTGAGTAAACAGGAGCAAAAGCCATGATTCTTTTGTGAAATGCCGACAGCAAATTCACGAGGAAGTATGAACACTTTTGTATTGAGCAATTTGATGACGATCAGTCAACTGAAACTGTACTTTTCCAGTTTTGTGCAACTTTTTGAAGTTGAAATTGACAGTAAATAAATAAATAATATTTTTTGTCGGATGATATTGCAAAGTCCTTAACTCTTCTGGATCTGCATTCATTTCAATGTGCGCACAAGTTTTTTAATAAATTATTATCACTTTTGATGATAAACTACCATATAGAGATTTTGAATGAGTTGAAGTTGTGATTTATGACAGCTACTGATACTCCCAGCTATTTTTATAGGTTCGATACGAATCACTTCTTAAAAGTGAAGTTGGCAGATAAGCGTCTCTCTACTTTTTTCTGGACGATGATGAGATAGCTCATCACGTCAATAAGGCAATGAGAGAGTGACATGTTTAAGTAGGTTGCTTCGACTGAATTATTATGCTATCAGCTACTGGAACATTAAAATGGTTATATATTTCTTCCTGATTAAGTTCTCATAAAGGGAAGCCGAGACTCCACCGAGAGGAACGAGGCGAAGAGGTCAACTCTGATATTAAATATCACACTCACAAATTCATCTTTTCATGCGACAAAATAACTGATTAGAAGAAGCGATTTTTTCACTACATCTGCAACTCGTGAAATAGGTTAGAGGGGTTAAAACCCTTGTCATCAGTGGGCTCAAGGAGGGTCTCTTTTCCAAAAGTGGATGTGTTGATGATCACCACATCGTCAAATGTTTCACATTTTCCACACTTTCAACAAAACTGAAAGCGTCTCCACTCCGTTGTTCGAATCGAACTGATATGAGACATGAAAACATCTTTTTTGGAGTTGACGCAATACTACTTTCCACTT
>JAHZMY010003035.1:0-15618 GCA_027743915.1 Seira sanloemensis | reverse complement strand
ATGTAAAGATGAATGAAACTTTATTTTTTCTTTGTAGCAGTTTCCTTTCTTGGTTAACGAAATTCATAATATCTCATTTGGATGCACTATCTGGCTTAATGTGATGCCCGTAATTGAGGATTCAACAACATACAGAGTGAATAACACAAAAGGAATGCAGCAGTTTTTTGCATTTTTTTCTCAAATGTTATTGAGGCTGATATTATTGGTCGGTGGTCTTGGGATGCTGGTTGTCACCATTCTCAAGAAAATGTGGAAGATTTATGAGTTTAATATACACACTGACATTGTGTTCGAGTCCACCCTTTTTTGTTGACTCTTTACTTTTTTTCCTTTAATAATATCTTTTTATTTTTCTCTCCCCTTTTCTTTGTTTACTCAGCATCAAGTTTTAGCGCAAATAAGAATAAACCCTTTCACGGATTTTATATAAAAAGTTTTTCAATGGAAGGAAAGTAAGCCAGAGGAATAAGGAAAGTTTGAAAAAGCTGGAGTTTCCTTTTGTAGAAAGCCAAGACTGGCAGAATTTACGAGAATATTAGGACCGTCTCATAATATCTTGGGCGCGGGCAATCTGTGTGTTGCAAATGAGTCACATCAGTTTTCATATGATCATCGCATGTTCCAAAAACTAAGATTTTGTACACTTTTCTCACCTACTTTTTGCCACTTCTCATGTCAAGTTTAATTTGCAGCCTTTATCTTATTATGATGTAATATGCTCGTGAAGGCAAACATAAGTAAAAGTTCCAATGGCCTAATTTACTTTCTCCCTGCTTATGAATATAAGCATAAATCTTTATCGTTTTGGGGGTCAACAAGAGAATTTAGAAAAAGAAATTGATGCGTTCCAAGAACCCAGCAAATACGTAATGTAACTCGCGGGAAAATGAGCTTGTTTCGGTAAAAGGAAACCATGAACTTATATATAACATCTTTTGTAAGCCTTGGGTTGTTACATTTTGCATTAACTATTTCTGACGAAACTTTCCAACAATCTTGTAAATGAGAAAGGGGCAGACATAGCAAGAGAATAGGGAGCAAAGGAAAACTTTTTTTTTACTACACTTTCTTTTTTCTTGTACACCCTTCCTTCCCTCTTCCGCTCCATTTTTAATGAAGAAGGAAGCCGTACTTTTCGATCTAATTTTCTCTATTTCAATTCTTCGAAAACTTTCGCAGACAAGAGTGAGTTACACTTTTGTATCTAGGAAAAGGCTAGCAGGGGCTGTGCAATCCTTTCAAGAGAAAATAACAAAAGATCCAAACCAAACTGTAAATTTCTTGTGAACGACTTTAATTTTAAATTTTTCATTACGCAAAGGAGATAAAAACACAAGGGCCTTTGTTCAATATAAGAGGAGTCGAAGAGAAAGCAAATAAAGCTGGAGAGGCGAACGAGCTGCGAATGAAGCGTCGTAATTGATTTGAGCCTGTTCCATATGACCTGGTTTCATTGCAACTTTACTTTGAAAACTAAAAGTTGCATAATTTTATTAAATTGCATAAAATTAGATAATCTAATAATAGTTGAAGAAGGAACAAAAAACTTCGTCTTTGGAGGTTGCCCCGCATTCATAAAGATAGGTACATCATTTGCCTTGTGTTCGTAAAAACTGCCAGGATCCGAAAAGACCCAGACTCTTTCTTTTAATTTTGGTCTACATCCCTTAAAATAAATTTTCAGTGAAGGTTTAGACAATTAAGTATTTACACGGTTGGTTCAGTTCAAGAGTGGATATTTTCTCAGGCGCTCGTCTGAATAACCTACTAGGCTACCTAACGTTAAAAATTGCTGAAAGCCTTGCAGCAAGTTCCTTCTAAAAGAAACAGCTTTTCAGCGTATTTTCTTTCTTGTTTATATAAAAAGCAAAATGTTTTATGGGTCCTTGCTAGAACTATTTCTTCACTCAGCTCAGTGCACTGGTATAAATATTTATACTCGATACATTTGGGGTTTTAATTTAATGCAGTTTCTTTTATTTTGGAATCGAAACAATAAAATCCTTTCTCTATAATAAGATATTTAGAAACCATCTGCACTTTTTGATAAATTATTTGGGAAGAGTAAACTTTCAATTCAACGCAGTCCTATTATCTCCTCAAGATTTTATCACCAACCATTATCCTTTCAGGGAAAAGTTTACCTTTTATAATTTTATCCAAAAAACTGACAAATTTCAAAGGCAATGAAAATCTATGCAATACACAGCTGAAAACTTATCATAAAATAATAGTGCCTTAGTTGAAAAGATAATGACAATATGATGACATATTTACACACAATCAGTGCGGGCACTGTAAAATTAAGCATGGGCTTTCTTCAATTTTCCAGTCAGGATACAAAATTCTAATGATGAAGAAATCATTAAATAATTAATTACTAAAGGCTCCTTATGCCATGAGATAATTACTGTAAACCGATGACATATTTCTAAAGGAGCTCAAACTATAATCACAAGTATAATTCAGTAAATATTTCCACTCCACACTGTGAACGAGATTCGTGTAACCTTTTGACAGAATAATTATTACCGTGGTACCATAACTGCTTTCACTATTTTATACACAAGCTTGCATCGCATGCCAAGAATTTTGCACATCCTCATTTCACATTGCAAATGGATGACTGTTTGCTTCTCGCTGTTCAAACAAATTAAGTAGCGATAGATCAAAGGACGTTAATTATCACTGAGTTAATTATTAATTTTCTTTGGTTTTGCAGGTAAGGGAGAGTAGCTGGCCATCAAATTGATAATGACAACATTGACCCGTTCATCAAAACCATTCAACTCAGTTTCCTTTACGTCCATCGTCTGTTCATCGTTTGGTAGAAGTTAATTATTTTGTATATGCAGTCTGATAATTACGTTACGTAAGATTACATTCGGTTCCGTAATGTATTGACTTGAGCACTGAATGTGACATCCAAGATTCCACATCCAGCCAATTAGATCTCGATTCTCCTCTCCACATTTCGCAACTCAATCTCGTACTTTTTTCCCATCAAGGAAAATTTGATTCGCAGGGACTGATTGTGATCAAACAAAGGAAAAGTTAGCTGGACCACAGGCTTCTGTTCTGATTCCTTGGGTTGGAAAATTAGCTAGAAAATAATTATGTCATGATGACTTTCCTATTTGTTCAATCAACGGAAGCCTGTGTAGTGTATAGGTACTTGAGGAAACTCATGCTAGCTTGGTTTACTTGGGGCACAAGGTTCATAAATAAATTAGGGTCGGTGAAGTGGCATTCATGGATGAAAATAGTAGCAGGCTGAACTCCCAAAGGGTGCTAATACTACTTCCCCGAGAACAGATTGGATTATGTCCTCTTTTTCTTCTCCATCACTTCCTCGAATGTACGAAATAGAAAAATGGCCTGATCCTGATGAGCCTAGGATACAATTAGTGAGTCAGTGTCTATTGCACATCTGTCCATAATTCCCACTTGTTCACCCACGCACTAGAACGTCTCTAGTTGACTGAGTGGGGGAGAAAGAAGGAGAGACATGTCACAAAAATTGTTTGAATTCTCTCTTCCTGACTCTTTCGCCCAGAGCAAGTGATCCTACATTTTAGCAAAATCATCCTTCTCACAGTTTCACAGCGAAACAACTCTCGACGCATCCTTCGGCAGGAGATGTGGTGCCACTGACGTACATGGGCAAAGCTTATAAGCTTTTCACTGAGAATAAAGACGGAAGTAAAGGATTGAAAAGGTAGCTTAATCCTTTCTCCAGACCATATTGACCATATTACCATTGTCATTAAGTTTTGATGAGTTTTCCGCGCTTCCCTTCACTCACTGCTCATTAATTGTAGGTTTATTTCAGCTGTGAGATTCCATCTACTTTGACATTGTGGTCAAGCTCGATGAGAAAATGTGGAGTTGTGCACATTCGATTCCATTAGACTCATGGATTTCAGGAGGACTTATGGGACATTGCACGTGCCGTCCGGGTTTTCATCACGTACCCGTCTTCTCATGCCCAATTCATTCCACTAAAGATTGATATTGATTCATGCCAAGGCCGTGTACAGCTAGGTACTGGGAAATAAATGTTGGAGCTTTTTTTATCACCCTTTTCACGCATTTTTAAAGGCAGAGATTCAAGCATCGGAGTAAATCAGAGACGTATGCAAGAGCAATTTTGCTGATTTTAAACATATGGGACTCAAAGAAACTCAATATTTGGTTCACTCAAGAAATATGTATGTATTTACGCATTTTTACGTGCACTATCAATGACCAGTAAATGGGTGCAAAATGGGAATATTTCTACTATGTCAACGGTATTTCTAAGTGAAAACAAAACCCATATCATGCTCATCTTCAGGATGATTAGTGATTTAGCGGGACAGCTGCTTGATGTAGGTCCTTTCTACTCAGCTTGCATGAGAAAGTCTGGTGACTTTTGAAAGTTTCTAAATTGTCAGGATTTACCTTTCTCTATACCATTTCAGTTCAGGTTGAACAATAAAGTCGTCACGATCCTTACCTCAATAATATGTTGCATCCGGGAGAATATTGGGGCCTTTCGAATGCTACCCCAGTGCAAGATGTATGTCTTCGCGGAACACGAATCCTTCTCTGGAGAACCGCCAAGTTTGAAGTAAGCGTGTATTAGCACTCTTTGGATTAATCGGTTGGAACTTCCTGATCCAATAAATAGATTGGCAGGATGCCTTTTTAGGTTCAATGCTCAGCAACGATGGAGGCTTGAGAGACAGCGGTAAAGTGTCGCGGTCCCAGATAACATGGGTAGCAAAATCCTGATTTAAAATCATGTCTTGATTATCTCAAGTGTCGAAATCTCTTGAAATGTGAACATGAGAAATCCACGATTTCTCCATTTTTGAGCCCCACCTCCTAAATTCTGTGAAATGAGTCGTATGCCACCGCGCATCCTTGCATAATTGTCCTTGCATATTTGTATTCATTCTCTTTAGGAAAAATATGAGATTGTCTTCAAAACGTATTTTAAAATATTTTTTGACGCATTCTTAACGCGAACGCCTTTTCAAGCCCAGTCCAGTAGCTTGTTACTCAAGTCTGGTTTTGATTTTCTGCCACAAGTTTGAAATTTAAGATATACAACTTATGACAAACCTTTCAATCGTATTTAGTCAGTCAATTGAAACGAGGGGGTAGCTCAAGGCAAGCGTCGCATTTCACCATCCCGCCAATTTGAAATTACGAGAATAAAACCAGAGTCAGAATAAAACCAGAATAAAAATGTAGATTAACTTCAGGACCCCCCAGAGACAGGTAAAATAGTGTGCTCAATTAAAGCATGTCCCAGTTAGAAGTTAGATTGCTGTCTGGAAAAGTAATCGATTGAGTAGAAGATTTTTTGGTGTTGTCAAGAAAGCATACTTTTCCCAAATCATGTTTTATTTACTGTATCCAGGTTATTTTGGCCGTGATGGCTATTTATGTATATATAATAATTATTATTGAAGGGTCTGACTTATTTTGCACAATAGTCTTAATGAAGCAAGAGCACCAAAAGGCAATTCAATCAGCGAGATTTCCATGCGTGGGTGTCTCAGGGGATTGCGTGTGGGCTGCTGTTCAGCCTCTTTGTTAGGTACCCGTTTTCTGATACTCTGTTTGCATGAGTGCTCAAGCTCACAAAATTCGAGTCACCTTTAATTTTGCTAACTTTGCGGATAAAAAATGAGTTCTTGGAAATTACCACGTCCACATTATGAATATTATCATAGTCTTGTCATTCTGCATTTTGACGGCAATAAAGTTCACATAATGATTTCCACCATTTAGAGTAAATGTAGGGCCGAGTGCTATTACGAGAGTTCATTTTCAATTCATAAAGAGGGCACCATTTACGTGAGAAAGGAGACAGAGATTCTACTTTTTTATTCAGTTTTTTATTGGACACTCTCCAGAAAATTTTACAGTCCTTTGAGAAGTGTCATAAAAGAGACGTAAAATGTAAGTTCTAATGTCAACGGCGTGTTTTGTGTGTTCGCCTAATTATTTCATGGAATACTACACACGCATGCACATGCCTTTCACTTTACACCGCAGCAACTGTAGACGGGCACAAAGCTGATGGTAATGATGATGACAGTGGCAATACAATGTGGATGATGTTGATGACATGATGATAATGCCGGAAAATAATATTCCCTCTTTCTCCTTTGATTCAAATCATCAAGGAAAGTAGCAAGGGAGCAGCCTCATTCTAATTTCCGTTCCTCCATGCTATTTGGTTTTTACACCGCAGCAACTGTAGACGGGGACAAAGCTGATGGTAATGATGATGACAGTGGCAATACAATGTGGATGATGTTGCTCCTTTGATTCAAATCATCAAGGAAAGTAGCAAGGGAGCAGCCTCATTCTAATTTCCGTTCCTCCATGCTATTTGGTTTCTTTTACGTTTATAATGTAAATAGATATGAAGTGGGGGTTCCCTCTGAAGGATAAAAGGCTTCGTACATTCGGGAAGAATTTTCTGCAAAGCATACTATGCACAATGAACATATCAATGTATGTACGTACATGCTAGTACGTATCACGTAAACCTCTTTTCACTCCCACAAGTTTTCAAAAAAATGCTGATTTTTTGTGTAGAGACAGGCTTACGATGTTTCCTGGTATTTACAACCTTTTTACTCTGCCTCATTACATCATGGAATAAACATAAAAAGCCTGCTGAGCTTTAAAAAAAGTGAAATAAAAAAGAGGAGGAAAGAAGTGTGTAGATAGTAAATGGTGGCTGTATTCATTGGACTGGGCCCGAGACAGCAACTGGTTTCCGCTTTTCTTGAGAAAGGAGAAAGAATCTAGTGGAGACAGAGGAATGATGACGATACGATGCGCTCCATCATGCTATTTCCCTTTAAAAGTTTCTTTTATTTCGCCTCCAATCTTCCTTTCCCTTGGTTTCGGACGGAAAATGCGTAGAGAAAAGCTTGACTTGGCAACTCTCCCATCACTTTCTTTCGTGCCCTTCTATTCACTTTCAAAGTGTGGATGCATCCAAATATCGTAGAGTTTCAAAGTATAAGGGCATTTTATGCAAAGTCACGTTCGGTGCATCTTTATTCAGCAGAGAGAAAGCAACTTGAAATAAAATATGATGAGAAGTATGGCCATGGAAAGTCGTATTACAATTGGGTGCAAATATATTAGAGTAGTGGCCCAAGTTTCCGGTGAGATATGGCTCAAATAATTTTTTTATTCATGAGCTGTGTGAGCACCGCCGCACATTTTCAGCTATGCACATTTCCATACTTACGGAAATGGAGTGTAGGTTAGGTTTGCAGCCCGAAACTGAAAATTTAAACAGGAAAAACGTTGCTTGTCTGGAGAGGGTCTCGATGGTGCACTGTTTAGCCTCAGAGTCACCTTACATTTAAACTCTTGTCGAATTCAAAAATTAAATATTAAAGCACTCATCCAACTATCTTATGTATGAACGTACAAATGTACATATCTACATAGGTGTTTTAGAAAGTGAGCTGAAGGTCATTTACTCGTGAGCTCATGTCAACTAGGCACACAGTGGTGGCGGTTGTACAAATTCCGAATAAATATTTTTAACACAATATTGTTTTGTTACAAAATCAGGCGTTTTGAATGTCATTTTTCGAGGATTTAGAAAAAGTTTGAACACGAGTGCAAAACCATATCCAATACATAATCCAAAAATTGAGTTTGATTCAAAAAGATTTCTTGTACAATAAAAATTCGTAAGCTCTTGAACATTTTTTCGTTTTGCTCCCCTTCCTTTTTCCTCCTGATTTAATGAAACGTGAATTTATGACAAATTGACGTACTTTCTCCTGTTGAAAGAACTTGTTTACTCCCTTCAAATCCATTTACGTTTCCATAAAACAACAATTTACTTTTTCACCATAAACCTCTACACATTATTGAAAGGATTTGCCCCTGTATCAAGTTTGTAATGCATTTCTTTTCAAAATTAATTTTTTCCTTAAATAGCCCACGCGGAGAAAATAAGATTACTATCGTACTCCATTTTCCTCAAAATTTACTTTCAATTACGCTCCTCATCCCCAATACTCGGAATGAAATGCTTTCAAAGCACGGAATTAAAAACTTTTCTTTTTTATTCCCTTTCCCATTCTCGAATAAGGCGTTTCTTTCCCCCGACGAAACAGCAGTGTTTTCTTGATTTCATCCTTGATTAGGTTAAATATTGGATCAAAGCCGTTTAGCTAGAAATATCTGCGCTGTTTTTCCTCAGCAGCACTTGCTCTTCTGCAACTCCCTCTGTCTCATATCATGCGAAAACATAGAAAAACTTTTATCTAACCATTTCTTGTAATTAGCTTATTTTTAGGAGCAACCTTATCTCAGCCTCAGATCAAGAATGCCCTTTCCCCGCAGTGCCAAAAATGCACCTTTGGCATGCATGAAATGCATTACTTGTTTCGAGAAGAAAAAAAATGAGGACGTTTTTAGTTCGATCCGAGTATATTTTCCCCAAAAAAAGTTTGATTATTTCTGTACAACATATCTATGTGCTCATTGCACCATACAAAAAGATCTGGCTTTTGTTTTGTTGCATCATGCATGGAAATTCAATTACAAGTTCCGTGACAATGAAAACCACACCAACATCGCAGTAAAAGTTAAAGCTATAGTGCCGTCATTACGGAGAAACCTGTTTTTCTGACTAATTGCTAGACTAAGTCCACCAGAGTTCTCCCCAAAGCGAGTATATTTTTTCCTGCATGGTTAGTTAAGAGTGTTGTTACGTATGTATCCAATGGGAAATATTTTTTGTGGAAAAAGTCCCAAGTGAGAATGGGCTTGTGTTGTACATTCTAAATAAATAAAGAACCAGAGAGAATTTTACTCTTTCCTCGTGAAACCATACTTGAGCTTTTTTTTGGTGGAAAAATTCTTGGCGAGAAAGTCTATATGTATTACCACTGTTTTATTCTCTACACACCCACTCTCTCTCTCTCTTCAATTATTTATGCAATTAAAACTTCGCTCTCTGATAGAGTTTAAGGCCTGACTTTTACTCTATACTCGACTTTCATATATCAGTTGGCCATTCACTTAGTCATTTTATGGGATATACCTCGTTTGATTGTGAGTGGCGTGTCTACACACAATTTCCCACTTTTTTCTACACTTTCACCTTACCATTCAAGTAGAAGCCACTCACATTAACAATGAGTCCAGAGGAAAAAAGTTTTTTCCCTCTCGATTTTTTCCTCCTGACTTTTCATAATCATGATCATCATCATGATGATATGGTGGTTGGGCACGCCTGGATCGGTCCCCGCATTTAAGCCTTGCTTCATCACAATGCCAAAATGGTGGGAAAAAATGCGAAAATGAGAGAAAAATATGTCTACACAAGGCAGCCCTTTAAGCCCACACAGAGTAAGGGCTTGGACAATGCTTGACATTCCCCTGAGCTTGTATCGTGTGCGTCCCAGGAATAGGGCTTCTTTCAAATAGAAAAGTCTTTAGTCTCACACGAATCTACATGGGATTTTTTTTTCGCGCACAGGAAATAATGGCACTGCTATGGTTTGTTTGATGAACTTTGAGTACAAAGAAAAGTACCTAAAATTTACGACCTCCTGTTCCAAATCAGGCTGTCCAAAACTTGCAAAAAGCGTTGGGCGTGGTTTAGCGCCTCCAAAATTAGGTCATCGTTTATATACCAAGGAATAATGATAATTGGGTTACGGTATAACTGTTCCATGGTATTGTGCATCCCACCTCCACATAATTCATGGTGTGTACCATTCACAATTTTTAATACACATCCTCCTATCAAAAAAACTGCACTTTTTCGTATCCGCCGATCAATCCGTAACTCTCTGTGATTTCATTATTGGGCTCCCAACTCACTGGAGAAAATTAAAAGTTTGTATCGTGTGCTTCTTGTGCCTTATTCCTTGCCATGCAATAAATCCTTTTCCTAGAGGAAAAAAGCAGATACGAAGCCGCATTGGCATTCAAATTGACAAGCGCTGATTTATGTATATTTGAAGCTCGAATGAATGGAAGATTCGTAACAAAAAGACCAGACAAAATACATGTAATGTGGAGGCACACGTATGTACAAGGAGTGAAATAAAATGCCACTTTATTTACTGTTCCCTATTTTCCATTTATTTTTTTCCACGGAAATCTATTTATTTTTATTTCATTGCTGCATGAGCATATTTACGATTCAAATGTATGCACGCTTTTCCTTTTGGGTTGGCGGAGGAGGAATGCAAATATGGAAATGGTATATCACATCTTAGAAGAAGAACCCTTTTTGATTTTAGGGAAAAGGAATCTGGTCGGGTTTTAGCAGAAGATAAATAAAAAATGATGATGTGAGGAGAATGGGAATAGGAAAACAGACTAGCTTTTGTCTGGATAAACAAGATGATCTGAGGGGAAAAGCGAGTGCAGTGCATTATGCATTATACCTTTCCTGTCTCTATATTTATTTAAATAAGGGAGAAATCCTTTCAGTTTCCAGCTCCACACACCATTCCGGTAACTTTGTTCCTGTGAGAACTACGTACAACACTACACAGAGCAGTGCATTAACCAAAGATGAAGTTTTTACTGCGTCTTGAATACATCTACAAATCTCCTGGAACTTTTCCTCCGTAAAAGGAAATCATAATAACGCTCATACGCAAAAAAAAGTTGCTCTTAAAATTCTACTGTTTACAATAAATGCACATTGAAAGCATATTCACGAGTGATTTCCATTTGAAGCAGATAGTCGAAGATTCTTACGCTAGTTTGTATTTACACATGCTGTATGTAACGATAACGGTGCGTTCGTCCTGCCTAAAAGTAATAGGGCATGTGTGTGTCTTGTGTTTACGATGAAACTGGGGAGAGAATGAAAGGTATTTGTTTTCAACCTTTTTACTCATCCACAATCCAATATTGTATAAACAATGGGGAAATCATGAGTTTTCTCTTTGAAAATGTGATATGATGGGAACACAAAATATGTGAACTTCTGCAGGACCACCCACGCATTTCACACCCATTCTTTTTGTTTACCGCAGATGCGACCAGTCATAATACTTTGACAGATTGAAGGACTGGGAGACTTTGGAAAGAGGAGGGTGGGTGCGGTATGGCGGATGTAATATGAGTAGGAGATGCATGCACACAATCTATCTGATGCTTCTTCATTAAATAATGATAATGAACAAATAATAGTAATGGGCTCACATGCCGCTTTTCTCATCCACCCAAAAATGAAAAAAAAATTGTAAGAGTAGCTTTTTAGGAAAGTAGAACCAAATGACTAGCAAATATGTATAAACGGCTTAGGTTTCCATTGTCATCTGTTAAGATATTCTAAAATTCTGAGGATTCTCCCAGATTACCGATACAAATCGTACAAACTTAATTTAATATATATTACCTACACTTAAGGTGGTACATACACTTAAGTTATTCCTGAAAGTATTGTTTGTACCTGTTTTACATAATATGTATGCTAGCTAACCATCAATTATTTTACACCGTTTCATTAAACAGGTGCCATGTTCACCTTGGCCTATTATTAGATTCACACAATCTATCTGATGCTTCTTCATTAAATAATGATAATGAACAAATAATAGTAATGGGCTCACATGCCGCTTTTCTCATCCACCCAAAAATGGAAAAAAAATTGTAAGAGTAGCTTTTTAGGAAAGTAGAACCAAATGACTGGCAAATATGTATAAACGGCTTAGGTTTCCATTGTCATCTGTTAAGATATTCTATAATTCTGAGGATTCTCCCAGATTACCGATACAAATCGTACAGACTTAATTTAATACATATTACATACACTTAAATTATTTTTAAGGTATTGTTTGTACCTGTTTTACATAATATGTATGCTAGCTAACCATCAATTATTTTACACCGTTTCATTAAACAGGTGCCATGTTCACCTTGGCCTATTATTAGATCAGGAAGTTTTCCATCAAAGTTCAATTACACACGACACCTGATTAAGCCTTTCACTTGAGCTGGGAGTAAAGATAAGAATATTGAAAACAAAGCGATATAAATCAAGATAGTTTGTGAGACTGTGAGTAAAGTTTGACAGTGCGAGGGGATAAAAAGAGTGAGTCATGTCATGATTCAATATCTTTCTTTAAATCGGCTTCCTGAGCTGCACCCCAACCATGGAGCATGGGAGGTCTATTTCTAAAAGTACATATTTACCAAATATAACATAATCCCTTTTTCCGTTCCCTCAGAAAACTTGTCTAAATCCATCGGCCTTGGTCTTTGAACTTAAAAAAATAATCTGCAGTCGAGCGCATTTTTAACATGTAAATATGCATTGCATTTAATAATATTACGACGGTAGTGCACTCTACAATAGCAGAAGAGTTGTAATACGCACGCGACATTCACGTACTGGCAATATCATTACTTGGAAAAGTTATTGGTTGAGGAAAATGCAGAAGGAGAGGAAGCTCATAAAAAATAATTGCCTTTTTAGCTCAAGTCTCTTTGATGTAGGCTCTCCCCGTGTAGTTCAGTGGCTTACTCTCTCTCTCTCCCTTCTATAATCTCAATCAATATCCTCACACCACGGAACGACAATAATTTTTCACAATGATCTCTCTCGTAATAGCATTTTTCTATGTATGACTGCGTTTACGCACGCACAACCCAAAAGAGTGGCGGTGGTAGTGGTGTCCTGTCCTACGGTGCCACCATAACCACTCATTTTTCAATTGTTTTTTTTTCAGGATTGTAAACTTCGTCGGAGGAAATGAAGGCTAGAATTACACAGTGCAATGCGCTCGTTACGGTTTTCTGTGTAAAAAGGAGGAAAAGGGAAAAATGCAGAGCTCAAAGGAAGCCAGAGCTATCCCCTGTCAAATCCATCAAATCAAATGTTAAGCAAGTATTAAAAGCTTTGTTCTGTTTATTCAACCATTGAATACATTGAACACGGATGGAATGCGCTATGCTCGGAAGGTTTTACATACAAAGTGAAATGGAAGTCGTTTAAAAAAGTAAATGAATGCAAATGGTTTATGTAATATTACCGAGTCCATGATGAATTGCTCGAGTTTAATGGGCCGCTAGCAGGAGACCAAATCATTTTCATTTCGAAATCCTATTCGATGGGGGTAACGTTTGATGGGGTAAGCATGGCTCAATGAGAGGATAGAGGTACACAAAGGTTCTTTTTTAAAAAAAATCAAAACTTTTAAACAAAATATATTACCCTGAATAATTACGCTTCTTTGTTGACATTAGACAAAACAAAATTGTTTGGGGGTGGTTGAGTATTTCGTGGAAGTTATTTAGCTAAAATGGTTGCTTATTTCTTGTTTGTAAATATATGAGCAAGTATGATGATGATGGAGCATGTTTTATATTTTCTATAAAAACTAAAAATAGCTCGCCATATTTCCCTTAGTTGTGCTGCATTGATTTGATTATATCGAAGAAAAGTGATACCATTCCAAGAAAAAAACTAATTTAATGAACACGAGCCCAACAGAATTGACCTTTCTCTCAATTTACGAAGGAAAAAAGTTGTCGTTCAATCTAACTTTGCTTCAAGCTTTTTTTCTTGAAGCTGAATGAAGCAAGGTTTCTCGCTCAAAATGACGCAGCGCCGTGGCACGCCATGTCCGTACTTTGTCACACTTCCCATGAGATATACCATATTTTTTTGCTACTTTTCCCAACACCAAAATGTCCTCTCGAACCCATCTATTTTTAAGGCGGATGAGACAAGACAGTTAATTGCTTGCTTTCACTTGAAGAATTGATAAATGATGGGATGGACATGGACAAAAAGGAAACTAAATTGATTACACAAAAAATTCCACTTCACGTTCACATGATTTTTTTCCAACCTTTTTTCATAGAAAATTGCTAATAGAATCTCGACTATTTTTTTATTTTTACACAGTCCGAGCAGAAGAGGAGGAGGAGATGGCCGAAACGCCCAAGTTTATCTCAAGAGGTCAGAAATTCCAAGTTGTCATCGGGGACACTGTTCGTCTTCCGTGTCAAGTGGACAATTTAGGTAAGTCACGGGAAAAAAGTCGTGTGTATATGAATGCCTTTATAATTTAGGGAAGGAGGGAGATATGTGCCTCTATGCGTACTTTATATTACCCTGTAATTTTGTATAGTTTACTATATACAAAAAAGAAGGGGTGCTCAATACATATGTTTGCAACGTTCTTTTATGAAGATATTTATAGTGCAGTAAATATAGTATGGCGAATCTAGATACGGAATTTCGAGAGAAGCATATTTTGTCGTGAACACTCTCGAAATGGCAGGAATGCAGGGATCTCTTTTCCTGATGCATATCTCCTTCTGACAAAGTCATTTATCATCCTTGCGTTATGAGGAGGACAGACTTGTACAAAAAATAGCGAAATAGTTTTGAGCCAGTCAGAAAGTGAAATTAGATATAAGACTACTTATACATATATAGCTATATCAATTCCTTGCTCAATTTTTTTCTATCCTGAAGTAATACATTTTTTTCCTGAGGTAGAGAGAAATGATGGGGTTATCACATGATATCAACTAAATTTTTTATTCAAAAGGGGGAACGCAACCGACAAAAAATCATATCTTGCGTAAGATGGGAACATGCGAGTAAAACATATATGAAGCTATCTTATTTCTCTATTTTGGATAATATATCTGTCATCAGTTACTTTTTCTTTGTGCTTGCTGCCTATCGTTTTCCTCTTCCTTTCCCCGCAATTTCGGCCAATGGACCCAAATTTGAAAAGACATGTTTCAGTTTTTTCTTCTCTCTCTTCTTTACCTCCGATGTGCTTTCACAGGAACCAAATGTATAGGCATCTTCTACTTTTTTGTCTCCCTCTCTCCCAGCTCGATTTCTTCTCTGCAGGAGTAGCAAGACTGCGAAGAAAAATTGACATGTGCATGTGAAATGGTACGAGCGAAGAAGATTTTTAACAATTTTGTCCAAACTTTTGGGGAAAAGATATCTGCTACATGCGGGATGGTCTTCAAGGCTGACAACGGAATAATTCTTTGGTTCTCTTGAGGAAGAAAAAACACTTTCTACAAATGGCGTTTCTAAACGATGACAGTTTCGTATTTTCCAGTAACTTTGCTCGGATATAATACGGTCATACGAAGAGAAATTTAAGCAGCCTCAGCATATTTAAGTTTTATTTATAAAGTAAACTTTGGAAGGCGATTACGATAACAGAATTACGATATTTGTGCTGAGAAAGTCTTTAGATGGAACATTTTTCACTTTTTTACCTCTTGGTCAAGTAAAAAATCAAAGTTAGTTATGAAAACTGGCAGGTAATAAGATGTAAATACTTACGTTTCCAAATGTGAAGGTGGGAACTGTATGAATTTTGAGAGCGGTTCATATGCAATATTCTACCTTTGTAAACTCTTGCTGGAAAACTTTCTTTTTTGCAACGTGCTCAAAAAAGTAAGAGTAAAAGGTGAATGTTTGATGTGCTTAAGTTTGACTAGCATGTATATTTTACGAGAGGAGATGAGGTGGAAATGTGAGAATATGACCGTCCTCACTCGTTATTCATATCATATCTGCACAGCTCATTCATTCATCCTACATGCTACGTTGAAACATGG